>CM052664.1:3223986-3315823 GCA_028533165.1 Leontopithecus rosalia
ACTGGGAAAATGTGGCACATATATACCATGGAATGTTATGCAGCAATGAAAAATGATGAGTTCGTGTCCTTTGTAGGGACATGGATGAATCTGGAGAACATCATTCTCAGCAAATTGACACAAGAACAGAAAAGGAAACACCGTATATACTCACTCATAGGCGGGTGATGAACAATGAGAACACATGGACACAGGGAAGGGAGTACCACACACTGAGGTCTATTGGGGGAAATAGGGGAGGGTCAGCCGGGGGGGAGCGGGGGAGGGATAGCATGGGGAGAATTGCCAAATATGGGTGAAGGGGCAGAAGGCAGCAAAACACACTGCCACGTGTGTACCTATGCAACTATCTTGCATGTTCTGCACATGTACCCCAAAACCTAAAATGCAATAAAAATTTTTTAAAAAAATAAATAAAATACAAAATTTAAAAATGCAAAAAAAAATTATAAAAGCAAAACAAAACAAAACAAAAACAAATCATTTATGTGAAGGACTGAGAAAAGCCAAAAAACTTTTAGAAAATAATATCATCATCAACAAAATCCACGATGGTGAACATCATCCATCAGATAGCAACATATATTCTAAAGTTATTATAATTAAAATAAAATAGTATTTGTACAGAAATAGGGCTTCTAGATCAATGGAACAAAATAGAAAGTAAACAAACTGGCTCACAGAAATAAAAGGAGGTTAATATATACTAAAGGGGCATCTGAAACCATCAGATAAATGAGAGATCATTTAGTAATAATTTGGTGACAAATGCTTAATTTGAAGGTTAGATCTTATCCGCTATCACCCAGAAAGGTAAACTACAGACGGTCTAAAGGGCTAAATAGAAAATAGAAAACTACAAAGGATTAGGAAAAAATGGGAAAACAGTCCTTATAACCTTGCAAATTTAAGGCCTTTTAAAGGCACCAAATACAAAAATAATAAAGGAAATAACTGATAATAACAAAAAATAATTGATAAATTATTAACAAAACACTTTGTATGTAAAATATACTTAAGGCAAAAATGACAGACAAGAGAATGGTTTCATGTGTAATCACTGAAGAACTAAAATCTATTATATAATTAGAAAATAAAAGTAATTCCTAAAAATCAAGAAAAAGGCAAATAGTCCATAAAATAATAGATGAAAATATAAATATAAACTGCATATCAAGGCTAGTGGGATGCAGGAAAGAAGAGTGCAAGTAGCTTTAAACACAGGAAAAATGCTCAATTTCAGTAGCAATGATAAAAATGTTAGTCAAAGAGAATGTTTTTTGCCTTCACATAAAATTGGCAAAAATTTAGCAGACTGACAACACTATTGTTGACAACATGAGAGAACATGCTCACACACTGTTATGGCTATGTAAATTGCTAGGAAGTTTTGGACACTGGTGAAATCTTAATTTGCAAGTCTATTTTAAAACTGAAGACCCATATACTCCTCAAGTCAGCAGTTCCACTTCTTGTACTTGTATAAAGAGGTTTGTGCTCTGATACTCTCTGGGGTATTGTTTATAAAAGCAAAACATTGGAAAGCTCTTTAAATATCCTATTCTCTGTGGTGTTGTTTGTAAAATCGAGACGTTGAAGAAGTCTTTAAATACCTAGCATCATGGAACAGTGGTGAGCCAAGGTGGTCAAGGAGTTGGGTGTTGGCAGCCACTGACGCAGGCGGGAAGAGTACGTTACCACTAGCAGTGCTTACAATTGTCTGGATATGATGCAAGGTGAAAATAACACTGACTTCTATTTGATCTGTTATTGTTTTGACCTTCTCTCCAGACAGTGCATCCCTTATTGCACAGCCCGGTAGACTTCCTCAATCCCCACAGTCCCCCTTTGATACACCATCCTGATGAAATCTTTTGGAGGTTGAATGCCTAGGTCTGTGAGCCTTGTAACCTTGGGTCCTGGGGGCTTTGGGTATGCACTGCGGAAAAAAGTACCCACTTGTTACTGTTGCACCTTCAGTTCTTATTGTTTCTAAAAGTTCCAGGAAAAAGCTCAGTCCAGGAAAAAACAAAAACTGGTTGGATCCAGAGATGCCGGAGTTGGAGATGAACTTTGGTGAACCTTCCTCCCAGGGAGGAGCTTATTCCCCATTCTCTACACAGGCTGCTATGTAGAAGCACGATGGGCAAGAGCACCAGTGCTACTTCTACGCCACTTCTGTATACAAGGACTCAGCTCACCAGCCAAGAAAAGCCCTGTTAACACCATTGTTCAGGAGGGCGCTGCTTTGAGAGCTATCCCCACTGTCTCCTTATTTGTTGCAGGCAATAAAATTCCCTCCTTAAATCCTCCTTGGTTGTGGTCATCGGACTGTCTGAACTCACTTGTGGGTAAGTCTGTGATGCCTCAGTGACACCTCTCTCACTGTTAGGAGAAAGCGGTGGAAGCACAGGGATGGCATGTTGCCAATTTTGCTAAAACACAGACGCAGTCACTGAACTATATTTCTAAACGTACTTTCTGGATGAATGTACAAGATTTGCATGGATTCACCCTCAATGCACTTGTAGTCATTTTGGTGGAGATGACAGGGATTTAGGGTTGTGGTCAAGGGGAACTGCATCTGTATATTTTAAATATTTTTTTACATTATACTATATTCGTTTTTATTCATTTATTTATGTAATTAAAAAGTAAGTACATAATTTAAATGCATAATTTTGGAGAAGAAAACTGCCCTAGTAAATGAAATTGAAGGGAGAATTAGAAAGGTGAGGGCCTGGTGTAGTGACCCACGCCTGTAACCCTAACACTTTGGGAGGTTGAGGTGGAAGGACTGCTTGAGCCCAGCCTGGGCAATACAGTGAGAACCTGCATTTAAAAAATCATAATAATTAACAATAAAAAACACATGAGGGTTTTGATGTCTCTGGAATTGCAGCACCATCCCCACCTAGTGGAGAGGAGTGGATACTGCCGTTAGCTCAAGGTCACTCCCCAGGAGGCAGAGGCAGTGCCTTTTCTCTATCAATGCCTTGCGAAGATTAGCACTAGAAGACCAATTTCAAGCCACTTCAGAATAAACAGAAAGCTTCAGGTATCTAGTTGAGGTGGAGATGTGGCATTTTACACCTGCAAATGAATCATGCAGACAAACCCTCAAGAACATCACTTGAGGTGAGTCATTCCATGTTTCTGGACAACAGGGTCCAGCTAGACAGTAATGATTCACACTTGAACCAAACCTTTTATGAAAAAAAACAAATATTCTATGATCATAACGACCCCATGAGATAGCTTTTTAATAGTCTTGTTTTACAAAGGAGAAAATGAAGGCTTGGACTAAATAAAAGACCTTGCTAGGCAATATGTTAGCTGGTCAGTCAGGAGTGATGCCACATTCTGTCACTTGAGGACCTGAGTCCACAGTTATCTTCATGGGGGCTCAGGACCAAGGATGTGTCTGAGGCATTCATAGAACATCTTGTAGAAGACATTGGTGAACTCTTGGTCCGTATCTCTGGACCTGCATGAGTTGTCTGCAGCCACAGGGGACAGTTTCTGGCCAAACTAAGGGTATAGGGCATGGCAGATGGGCTCCACAGTTTGGTATTGGGTTGACAGTGATGTGCAGTCTTCACCTGAAGAGGTGGGGAAAGGGCAAGGGCACAGCACAATCAAAGGCACAGGGCTGGGGATGAGCAGGGTGTATTTAGAGAATATAAAGTTAGTCTCGTTGGGAGCCCATGAAGTATTTGAAATTGTAAGCAAAACCGTGTGTGTGTGTGTGTGTGTGTGTGTGTGTGTGTGTGTGTGCAAGTGCATTTGTAAAGGGATTGAATTCATGGCTTTGATCACATTTTTCATTAACTAAACCATGTGGGCAGAACCACCAAGGATCCCGAGAAGGGGTCTGCTGTGGATTAAAGAATCACAGAGGCCGGGCGCGGTGGCTCACGCCTGTAATCCCAGCACTTTGGGAGGCCGAGGCGGGTGGATCATGAGGTCAAGAAATCGAGACCATCCTGGCCAACATGGTGAAACCCCGTCTCTACTAAAAATACAAAAACTCGCTGGGCATAGTGGCGCATGCCTGTAGTCCCAGCTACTCAGGCTGAACCCAGGAGAACTGCCTGAACCCAGGAGGCGGAGGTTGCGGTGAGCCGAAATCGCGCCATTGCACTCCAGTCTGGGTAACAAGAGCGAAACTCTGTCTCAAAAAAAAAAAAAGAATCACAGAATATTGAAATAATGTTTACTGAACCCTAGTGTCACCACTCAGACAGAGCTTAGCTCTTTATAAATGTCTCTTTCACTTGTCACGAACATCCTTGGAGGTGGGTTCTCACATCATCTTCATTTATAGATGAGGAAACTGAGAACTAGAGAGATGCCTTGCTCTAGGCCACACAGTTGGATCTGAACCCAGGCAGTCTGACTCTGGATCCCTCACCCTACACCTAAGGCTGGTGGCCCTCAAACTTGAGTGCACGGTACAGCTGACAGCAGGCCTTATTCTAACAGACACAGCTAGGAAAAATCTCCCACACCCAGAATCTCCAATTCTGCAGGTTTCTAATGAGTTTCCTGGTGGTGCTGATGCTCCTGGTCTGGGGGCCACACTTCACAAAGCACACTTTGAATTCTAGGCTGTCATCTCCCAAGAATACTTGGGAGTCCCAAAGAGTTGATGTGACCTGTCTGGAGTTACTCAGCTACTTAGCAGCAAAACCAATCAAAAAAGATAAGAATCTGGGTCTGTGGATTCCAAACCCAGGACTCTCTATGCCACTCGTGCTTGGAGGAGGGCACATCCTACCTAAAGAGTGTGTGCATTTGCACGCATGCACTCCCATTACCTGACGTGTGTCCAGACCCCGGTGCTGGGCGCTGGGGGAGGAGGGCTCTTTGCTCGGCTCTTCCGAGCCCAGTCGGGCTCTTCTCCACCTCCTGGCCCGCCGGTCTGTGGTGTGGGGGGCCTCCTCCGGCTCGCTGCTATCCGAGGTCTCCCCGCTAGCCGCCTGGGGGTTGAAGTTCACATCCAGTTCTCCCTGCAGGCGTATCTTCTCTGCTGCAGGGTTCCTGGGGGCCTTCCTCTGTAACCAGGACAGTCTGGCCTGGTGCCCAACTTCTCGGGAAGAGCCCGCTGAGGAGGTCTCCGAGTCAGAGCACATGGCCTCAGGGTTGGGGGAGATTGCAGAGATTGGGGAGGCAGCCATGGGGCCTTGGTCAGAGCTCTGGGCCTGTGTGGGCTGAGGCTGGGGGTTCCTGGGCAGGCCCCGGGGCCTGGGACACAGCTTGCTCAAGGCCTCACTCCAGTCAAAGTCTTCCTCGCTGTCGGACCCCATCTCATCATACGCAGATGCCACACTGGAGGCCACCTCCAGGGCCTGAAATGTTCCACTCTTAGGCTTGGCCAGTAGGCGGGTGGGGGGTGGAGCACCATCCTTCAGGGCCACCCAGTTCCCGTCGGAGCTCTGCAACACTGGGGCCAGGTCTGTGGGTGGAGAGGACAGAGAAAGCAGAGAGGGGCCGTTATTACTTTAATGTAAGGTGAAGCTGCCACTTGTCACGTCCCCGAGTGGCTTGTGGGGGTGTTGGAGAGCAGCTGCCTTTAGGAAGCCCAGGAGGGCAAACCCAGTTGGTGGGCAGAGTTCCAAGGTCCCCATGGAATCCCCTGAAAGCTCACAGCGTCCCAGTGCTTCACAGATGGAGAGAAACTCAGAGATCTGTCTCCCGTTTCAGTCCACTTGGGTTGATGCCCCCTCAGTCTCCTCAGCACTGCCCTGTTCCTGTCCTGGGCTCACTTGGAAGGGGAGGGGACAGGGCTACAATTTTGTCTCTTGGATCCTCAGTTTCCCCTCACTGATGGGAAACAATTCTACCACCTGCCCTGGCATACTGCAGAGGTTAACGCATCTGTTCTTGGCACTTTTATAGATCCTGCTTGGTAAAAGTCTCCTGAGATAGGCATATAGGTCTATTTTTAACTCAAGGAACATGCCTCACTCTGGAAAGTACTTGAGGTCAAAATGCTTTGGCATTTCCAATCTCATTTACAGATGAGGAAATGAAGGTGAGCGAAGTTAAATGACTTGTCCGAGGTCACAGAGCTGCTAACTTGTAGAGTGAGTTCAAGGTGCATCCTCTACCTGACTCTGAGGCAGCTCTGGGCTATCGACTATGCCACAGAAGCCTTTGGCCAGCTGTAAGGCACCATGCAAGGGCAGCTGGAGCAGCTCTCAGGCCGTGACTATGGTCTGGAGTGGTCTAAACTGGGCTCAGGTCTGCCCAGAGCATGTTCCCAAGGATTGATCTCCATGCCGAGGGTGGATTGGTAAAAAATGATTTTGTCTTGTTTAAGGCGAACAGGAAAATGCTTTCTTCCCAAGTGTCTGTAGGGTGGGAATAAGATGACATGCTGCTCCTTTAGCTATGGTTACTTGGCCCAGGACTGAGGCCTCAGGAACAGCAGTTGCCAGCAGGAGCTGTCATTTTTTTTTTTTAACCAAGACTGTTGCAGGGCTGCCTTGGGGCAGTGATGAGGACCCCCGGGATTTGAAGAAACCGCTCCCCAAGTTGGTGTGGACATCTGCTTTGGGGCCGAAGGCCTGTAGCATCTAAAGCTCTGCTGCAGTAGGACCTTGAGGCAGAGTCCTCCTTCATGCTATTTAAAACACACAGCTTTTCTACCAGTTAAACTGCTACTGCTCCACATAATGAAATGAAAGCTATCAGTATTTCACAGTGCTGCCCACAGAGCATTGTACCTGCTAAGCCTGTTTCAGAACCACAGCCTTGGGGGAATTCAGATGTTGGTGGAACATATGTTTTCAACAGCGACCCAGTTCCACTTCCACTGCCTGACTGCAGCTCGACTGGCAGGACATTGAGTTCTTTTTATTTTGAGAGTCAGGAAGTGGGGCTTTCTCTGACGAGGAGGACGCTGGGCCCTGGCAGTGGGCTGACGTAAGCAGGGGCCTCCAAGAAGCCTGAAACCACGCACCAGCCTTTCTCCTGCTCCTCCTGCCTTCAGTGTCCCCTCCACCATTTCCATGTAGTGAGGCCCTAGTGATCCTACAACACCTCATCCCACTGGTGAGAATGGCCTTTTCCTGGAGTGTATTCTCATCTCCCTGCTGGACATGGCCTCTCCTCTCTGAGCTCTTCTGGTGTGAGGGCCTGGCTGGCTCATTCCACGTTCCTCCCTGTGTTCTGGCTGTCACACACCTGCTGAGCATGAGGACAAGGTCCCTGAGGCAGGGCCTCTTCATCCTTAGAGGAAATTAGCCTGCTCTGTCCCAGAGCCAGGTTTTGCACTGGGAAGACCAGTGGCCTCGAAGTCAGCCGAGAGGAAGCCCTACTCAGTCACCTGGCAGCGATGTGATCCTCTGTGCCTTGGTTCTCTGACTGGTGAAAAGGGTATAGCTAATATCTCAATGGGCTGTCACAGGACTGCATGAGGGGATGCTCATGAGTGTGTTACACATGCCTGCCCAGAAAGAGGATTAATTCCTGATGGCTCCTTTCCCCTTATCTATAAACGAAGGAGGCTGCTTTAGTGTAGGGCAAAGAACAGCTTTGGATTCAAGCAGGTGCAGGGCTGACCCTCAGCTACTGAATTTACTAGCAGGTGACCTTGGTTAGAGAGCACCTCGGGTCAGTGTGACCCACCTCGGGTCCATTCTCTTGCCCAACAGTGGGGTCAGTGTGACCCACCTCGGGTCTACTCTCTTGCCCAACATTGGGGTCAGTGTGACCTACCTGTGGCTGTCATTAGGATTATTTTGAGATAACACATGTAAAGCATCAATCCTAGTGGCTGCTATACTTATGGCCCTGAGCTATTTTTATCTTATATCTGTTTAATTGGATTTAGCATTAGTACTGAACACCTGGTTATGAATTAACACACATGCACTCGATATGTATGTATATAGAAAAGAGATACATATCTGATAGGTACTATTCAGTATTACATATTAGTATCTATACGGTAACACTATTTTCATTGGCAATGGAATTATTCAGAAGAGAGGCTTACTAGGGTTACTATTACCATTTACTGCTGGGCTCTACTTGTGGTGTTGGTAATAGCAGGTCTCTTGAGAAAAGTATTTCTGTTTGCTGGCGTTCTCCTAATGCTGTGCCCGGAGAGTGTCAGTCAGGTGGAAAGGGTTTCTCAGGAATGCTAGCGAGGCTGTGCGTGACTATAAGTAGTTATATTGATTCTTCCTGTAGCAGGCTCTGTGGGTGCCCTACCCTAAACCTTGGCCCTCACCACTTCAGCGTATGCCCGCTGGACTTCCAATTGCCAGCACTTGCAAGTCTGCACTTGAGGCTTGCTCAGGCGACTAGAGCCTGTGTTGCTTGCCCCAGGGGCAGGGTGCAAGTACCCAGGATTCATCACCTCCTGGGAGCAGCCCTCAACCAGTGAGTAGGGGAGCTGGTGGCTAAGCATCCCAACTCTCTTGCCTGTCAGGCAGGTGAGTCTTCTACACTGGCTCTCAGAGTCCCCAGTGGGGTCAAGCTCTGGCCACCCACAGTGGCCATCTGCTTAGTAACAAGTCATTTATTGCCTGATTTTCTTTCCTTGTCTCACATTTCTACTCCTTTCAATGTGTTTTCTGGGCTCATCTCCCAAATAAACTACAGGTCTTCAGATTCTTATGTTAGGATATTAGGGTCTGCTTCTGGTGGGAGTCAAACCAAAACGCCCACATGATGCAAAGCAGACTCCGAGCATGGCTGTTGAGTGCTCACTCTGAGAAGAAAGGAAAAGTCCTCTGGGCCTTCTAATCTGTCACTGAGGCTGCTCTCTGGACTGTCTTCAAGACAGCTCAGTTGCTTGTCAGTTGCATGTGCTTGGACTTCCTTCCTCGAGGAGCTGGCTATTCTGCTCTCTGAACTTTGCCAACATCTTTTATTGCTTAACACTCAAACTATATTATAGTTTATTTTCTCAGTTGTCTACCCCACCCCTCAATCCTGATCATCAGCTCCTGGAGGGCAGAGCCAAGTCTTCTTCACTGCTGTGCTCCTAGCCCCTGGCTAGCTTTGTGTCCCATCCTGGGAACATGAAGACTACCTGTTAATGAAAACAGGCACTAAGGCTGCAGGGACGATGGGGCTCTTGATTTGAAACTCTCAATGAGCCCTGCTGTCTATAGCTTCTCCTGGGGCCCTTGGAAGAATCTAAAGAAGGAAATCTCTTGATAATGCCACTCAGCACCTTGCTCCAGGGTTGACCCTGTTGTAAATGTGGTCTCTGGGCTCTAGCACCCACCATATTTGGATATGGAATTCAGCCCATTGCCAGCTCCCTTTCTCCTGTGTTTTACAACCCCAGGTTGCCTTGTGCCTCTGTGGAAGCTAGAAGTTGGCCAACTTTTACCTCTGCAAAAATTCAGCCTTCTTAGCAAAAACACAGATGGCTTCCTGAATACCCAACCATGTGAAAACTTCGGTGGCTGTTGATCTGCATCATCAAAGCTGCACCTGTGCTCCAATACCACAGTCTCTCAGTCCATCAGGAACACCCCTCGGGGATCTTGCTCCCCTACCCTCTCCTTTCTCCAAATTCCTGCTCTTCCGTTATGGTGCAGACAACTAATGTTCAGTGAGCGGCCCCAGAGCAGTGACAATTCCCCAATCTTTATTTCCCCAACACTGAGCACATGCAGCGTATACAGTAGATGCTCAATTAAGGTTTACAAAGTGAAAATGCATTTGGGGGAAACCCATTAACTGCTATAGGCACTCTCAAGACTGAAAGCAGAGTTACTATAGTTTACCCAGACCACAGTGTCCCTTAGACTGACCCCAGCTAAGCACAGGCTCCTGAATCAACCCTTCTCTGGAGGCATAAACACAGCTGCTACATATAGCCCAGTGGGCATGCACTTTCTAAGATGGACTCCTCTGTTTGACATTCCTGCTCAACTGAGACAGAGCGACGCCTGTAGGAATAATCTGCTTCCTGCTAAACGTTTCAGACATCCCTCAAGACCTCTGAGGCTGGCATGGACAGTTTGGCATGTCAAGGGCTAAAAATTCCTCAGAAAAACAAGAAGTTTTCCATCCAAGTCCTTTTTTAAAAAAATTTACATCTTTATCCTGAGAGATGCATGGATTTTTGAGCAGAATGTGAAGTCTTTTTTTGGGTGTGTCATGCTGTGGAACTAAGTTTTATATTTATATACAACTGAAAAATTACCTATGAGTGCCTAACTTTACAGAAGATTATGTACAAGATCATGTTTTGAAAACAAAATTCCTTTGCAAATTTATTATGAATGTTCATAATCCAGTTGGAAACTATTTTGTGAAATAGAGCATCTTGTAGTTGTTTGTATAATATTCTATACATTTATCACTTGGCAAGTCGATTTTGAAATGATGTTTTTTGTTTATTTGTATGGTAGAAAGACACTTAAAATGCAAGAGTTGAACGCTTGCAAATTGGAGTCTTGATGCTTGGATTTGAGGACCAGCTCTGCCTACACTGGCTGTGGGGTCTTGAACAAGTCACTTAACTTCACTGTCCATCAATATTCTTATCTGCAAAACCAAATATTGACTGTGTCTAGCAATGCTGTTGGAGGAAAAAATAAAATAGTGCCTACGTATGGAATCTGTATGTTTTAAAGTGATTTTAAAAGGCTAGGTATTATGTATTGAAGTTCTATTATGTGGTATTCTCATGTGCTCTGTGGAATCTAACAATCCCTTCTCTGTGTGCATTTGCAATCCATAGAGAAGGAAAGAGAAGTGAGAAAAGGAGGAAGAAGACAGAGAGAGAACGAGAATATGAATTAGTGAATGAATATGAATATGAACAGACTGGGAGGTTGGAGGGAAGAAAGAAAGACATATCTAGAAAAGAAAAATGCACCTAAAACCCCAAAACAAACACCATACACATAAGTAAAGAAACATTCACATGCTGCAGAATTTCTGCAATGTCACGGCCCTGCAGTTTCTACTGATAGCTACTAAGAGGTTAACATAAAAATAATCTCTTTTGGTAAATCTTTAGAATGACAGTTAAAAGATATTTAATGTTTTCTGACACTTTGCACTATGATAACAATGGGTTTTGTTTCTCGAATTGTTGGTTAAATCTTTTCCCTTTTAGAATAGAAATAGTAGCAGAGTCTTTAAGAGCTTATTACCAGGATGGCTACGCTGCTGTTGATCTTTTCTGTTGTTCAGGAAAGGGGTGTAGATCTGATATGACATGGATGAGAATACTGTTTATGGTTTCTTCATGTGAAGACAATTATGCCTGGCCTCCCTTCACAATGTGTGTATGCAGGACACAGGAAGAAGGGAGTAGACCTGTGCAGGGGTAGGGGGAAGATTTACTCTGACATTCGTGTAGACCAAGAGGCCCCCTGAGCACCGGGGTTTCATGGCCCTCGGCTGTCACCTGTGGTGATGGGTCCAAGCATCTCAGGGTCTTCTGATGTGAGACTTTAGGAAAATGACTCAGTTTATTTGAGCCCCTTCATTTTAAGGGATTACGTGAGTCAACAGCTTTATAAAGGACCACATGTCATACATGTTGAAGAGTCTCTAAAGAGGCAGCTGACTTGCCCTACATAGAGGCAGGACATTCTATGGGGAGGAAGCAGCAAGAGCAGAGGTGCCAGCGAACAGCAATGCCATCCTTGGGATGTCCCTCAGCCAGGGACAGACAACTGCACACCAAAGACTCTTTCGCAGCCCAGCCGTGTTACTGGTATGCATCTGCCCAGCCAGGATGCCATTTCTCAGGGCCTCCTGCATTGAGGTGGGGCCATACAACAAGTTCCTGCCCAAAGGCTGTGAGTGAAAGTGGTGTGAGCGCTCCCTGCTGAGATGGTGAAGAAGCAGGTGCCTGTCTTTTCCATTCTCCCTTACTCCATCTGCTGTCTGAATGTGGATAAGCCCACAAAAGACTCAGAGGCCCTGGAGGATGACAGAGCCACAAGGTGGGAACCTGGTACCCTGGCCTCTGAAGGCCTCCCACCGGCCAGGGGTACTTGTACTGCACTGCTGAATGATGAAAAGAAAATAATTGCATTTAGCCGCTTACATATCCAGTTTACTTGCTATGGTGCGTATGCGACCCTAACTAACTTAACCCAGTTTCAGAAAGGACATCCGTAAAACCAGACCTATGCTAAGGATTCAAATTCCTTTCAAAGTTGAAATGCCATAAGAGGTTGGTTTAATGCTCCTGGCCTACATAAGACACATTCTCCTAGTCCACAGAGAACAGGCAGCTGAAGTGGGGTGTGCGGTGGAGTGATTTGAACATACTTGTCCAGGAGCCTCCCACCCCCTCCCACAGGTCTCAGCACAGACCACAGAATATGACGACACCCTAAGAGCCTTCATTTTGCCAGGGCAGCTAAGAAAACTGCCTGGGTGGAGAGCATGATCACAGTATATACACTGTGTGTTGTGCTGGAGGCCTCATGACTTGGTGGCCCAGAAGGACACACACCAGTTCAGACTTATGCGAAGAAGAGCCGAGTGGCCACGCAATAGCTGAGAAGCCTCCAAACCACACTTCTGAAGCCCACAGACCAACCAGAGGCTACTTAAAACAGTTACTTGTTTCATCCAGTCTGTCCACGCTCTTCCAGCTAGGCAGAGCAGACTCAGCTCTCGGGTGTTGGCCTTGGTCCCTTGGCTGCCTTGATGCAGCCTCCACTGGAGGGGTCTTCAGGGCATCTTCTCCAGTGACTGAGAAGGCAGACTGGGACCGCTGTGGAAAGAAAAGGGAGGAAGGAATGAGCTCATAAGGCACAGTGCCTGGGAGATATGCCTTCAGCTTTTGGGGGCAGACACTGTAGAGTATGGAGAAAACATGTTTAATGGTAATGGCTCTTCTCATGTGAGCCTTAAAAACTGTAAATCAGAATATAATGCCACGTAACAGCATAAATGTTATTCCCTTGTAAGTCAGCCAGGCCTAGTAGAAAGAATGAGATGTAGTGGAATCTTAAGGAGCCAGCTCTCATATGGCTCTTTCTTATCCACCACTTTTGTGACCAATATTTCTCTGGGCCAACTGTGTGGGATGAGTTGCTCTAGAGCATGCAAAATGGAAAGCATCTTCTCCTCAAAGACCTCCAAACCTGAAGAGTTCCCACAGTGTTGATACAGTTATAGCACAATGTACATGCTGTAATAGAGAATTGAGCTAGGCATGATATGTCCACAACAGAGGACTACTGCAACATATTCTCATGTAGTCCCTCAAGTAAAGGAAGAAAATCAACTCTAACCTAAGAAAAAGTGGTAGAAATGGAAATTCAAATGACTGACAGGAGCAAACTTGAATTGCATTATATATATATATATATATATATATATATATATATATATATATATGTATACATTATATGTATGCATTATATACATATACCCATTTTATATATGCATTATATATATGTTGTATTGTGAAGCTCAAATGTTGTATAGAGGATTTTATCAAACAGAAAGAGACTAAAGTTTTCCTTTGCCATTTAATGAAGGAATTATATTTTACTGGTTATTTCTTCTGTTATTTTTACATTGGTAATCTTAGAAGGGAAAGGGCATAGTCACAAAGCCACCAAAAGCATCTACGATCACAGTGTTAAACAAAGTCCTGATCTGAAACTCAGGCCCCTTTGCAGTGGGCTTCCACCTTGCTGGCTGATGTCAGCACCAGCAGCCCCCACTCCCTTCTGTCCCAGTGCAAAATGTGCTGTGGAGCTGGACCCCGGGGTCAGCTGTGTCCGGGTTCCCTGGCCACCTTGGGCAGGGCCGCAGGGTGCTGTGGAGCTGGACCCCGGGGTCAGCTGTGTCCGGGTTCCCTGGCCACCTTGGGCAGGGCCGCGGGGTGCTGTGGAGCTGGACCCCGGGGTCAGCTGTGTCCGGGTTCCCTGGCCACCTTGGGCAGGGCCGCGGGGTGCTGTGGAGCTGGACCCCGGGGTCAGCTGTGTCCGGGTTCCCTGGCCACCTTGGCTATACTGCCTTGGCCAAGTGACTGAATTCCTAGAGAGATGTGGAAACTTAGCCTTACCCTGCACTCACAGCACACTGTATGATAAATGGTAGCTTAAAGAAAAGGTATGAGAGGATAACAAAGAAAGACAGCAGAAATGAGCACAGGATACTTGGGTGGCAACACTGAGCTTTAAGACGAGGGGTTGGGAAGAGGAAGATGCACTCAGTGGGCTTGCCTCCAAAGGACGCTGAACCAGTCCGAGGGAAGACAGAGACTGAGGAGGATCGAAACCCAGCATCCGCATTGTAACAGGCCAGGCTAGGGCCCAGGAGCCCTCACATACAGGGCGTCTGGTACACTCTGTTGGAGAATGGTGGTGCAGACCAGTTAAGATTCAGAAAGAGTCATAGGAAACCGCTACTTCCCCCAGGAGACCTTGGGGTTATCTAGGAGGAAGGTGGGCTTAAAGAACAAATATGGACCCCCCCATAGCTGTGAACCAAGTGTTAACAACCTGCTTCTATCCCTTCAAATATAGAGGTAGAGCATGATGGGCCTTCAGACCTGCCTTTTGATGCAATGGTCATAGGTTAATGCAACCCAGTGGTGATGAGCTCTCCCCATCTTATCAATTCCTCAAGACACTGTGTGTTGATAAGGTTTCCTACCGATAGCCTCTGTTTGTCAAATATTCAAGCAGGCCATGGCCTGTGGGAAATCTACCAACTGCCCCCTTCTCCAGGCTGGGCTGGGAGTCCTGGGCTGCTTCTATACTTAACGTTTTACTGCATTCCTGCAAACATCTCTTTTCTGAGCTGGGCCCCCCACTAGACTGTGGAGCAACCGAGGGTAATCTGTTTTAGCAGTGACATCTGTAGCCCCTGGCACAGTCACTGGTACAGAATTGGAAATCATGAATGTTTGCTGTTGAGTGAATGGTTACAAAATGGGGTTTCAAAGTGCCTATGTTTTTTTTCCAACTTCTTAGACAAAAATTGGAAAGTAAGAGAAAGAAATAAAAAGGAGCTCACTATCATCTACACTTACATCCTGGAGAGCAAGGTTTTACTCGGAGGAGAGCCAAGCCAACACACATGTGACGTGGCTTTCAGCTCAGTGTCACCTCCTTCATTGTGAGGGCACAGCAAGCACGGACCCTCTCCCGAGTGTTCAGAGCCATTTGGATGATGCAGGTTGACAACACTGGAGGTTTTCGCAGGGCTAGGTATTCAGAGCCACTCTGCGATTTTGCTAAATATCGGACAGAAAACGAGCAGCTTTCAGAGAGGACAGAGATTGAGGATGGGGGTCAACCGGCAAGTGAAGTTATTAAAAGTGAAGGAAAACGTCATTTTATGGCAAACCTCCACATCTCAAGAGGGACACACCCTTGGCACTGCTGTCCCTTGGGGCTTGGCAAGGCCTCCCCTCCTGTGTGGTCACATAGCTCTGCCCACACTGTTACAGATGTGCACGGACTTGCCGTGTCTTCCACACAAAGTGAACTCCATGAGGGCAGGGATGGCCCTTTGTGTGTGATCCTGGTAGCATGTCTGTGACTGAACCTTTAGGCTGTGAGACACAGTGCTGGCCCTTATGAGGCTGACAACCTCGTTGCCAGATGCAGTATTACTGCAGCCTCATAGAGGCCATTTACTATATCTGGCCTTTAAAAAAAAATCTACAAGCTCCTCACTGGAAATCACTGAATACAAGTTTAAAAAGGAGAAACAATATTTAATATTTAATTTTGCAGTGGCTTAGACTTGTGTGTAGATGTGGTGGCTGGGGTCCATTTTTTATGGGATGAAAATTCTCCCCCATTCCTTCCCTACAAAAGCAAAGACTAACAAATGAAAAGTCCCTCTCTGATCCCCATAGCAGAGAGTAGGGGATGCCAGGCTATAAAAATACTCCATTTCAGGCAAATCGTTGTTCCACACTAGAAAAAAACGACACCCTGACAATGACAAAAGGCCCCACAGTGCTGTCTCCAACAGGTCCCAAGACACTGGAGGCCTGCAGTCTCCAGCCAGGGTGGAAAAGACAGTTCTGGGACCCAGGCGTGGCTCTGCCATAAATTCATTACAAGCAACACGTGCCCAGCAGAGGGCACCACAACAATGCTTTTACTCCCCAGCTAGTTCTACTTCAGCCTCTGGCTGAACTAGTTGGTGAGTCATATATTTGCTTATTACACTGGCTTATAACCCTGGCGGAGTGCTCTGTGCCCACTTTTCTTTCCTACCCACAACCTCTGCTTGTCTTACTTATACTAGGGTACACAGAAGATGCAGGGGTGGTGACTGGAAGGGCTGATCTGAGTTAAAGTGTCTGAACATCTGTGCAAGGGGGCTGCAGGGGGAGTCCATGGATTCAGGAGTATTAGCACATCAGCAATCCTTGCATTGATGAACTAGAGAATTTGAGCTTTTAGACAGGCCCTTCCTCTTTACTCCTTGGGCACTAACTTGTGGGTGATACATTAGGTAGTGGGTAATACCAGCTCCTCCTCTTGCTGTGTGGGATCTTGGAGAAACTTCAACTGTTCTAAACCTCAGCTTCCTCATGTTAAGGGATCAGTATCATGCACAGCAGAGAGAAAGCACTCAATAAATATTAGCCTAATAAGAGCATTTATTAAATGTTGCCACTGAGCTGGTGTGACATATCTATTTTCTCACTCAGTTTGATTGAGTGCACATCAGTAAACCAAGTCAGGGTGGAATAACTTGTCCAAAGCATATGGATGGCCAAGGGTAAGGCAAGTGTTTAGCTTGAGTCTGTCAGATCCAAGTCGATGCTCCTCCATGCTCTCTTGGTGTGTGCCTGACAGCCTTTGCTGCAAGCCTGGAAACAATGCACTCGTGGTTAATGTGCCCAAGCCCAGTGGGACTTGCCATTTAACCAAGTGGTCCTGAACCTCTGGGCAAAACAGCCAGTGTGACCATCGGTCACTTTTGTTACACCTTCCTTTGCAGTAGCTGCATCTCCTGTGTGGGCTGCAGCAACGTGTTCTACTTACATCCCTTGGAACCTAAGATTGCTGCTATGATTGCTATGATTATCATCATCACCAACAGGACAGGCTCCCTGTGGCACCAACCGCAGCTTTAAAATAGTCTTTGCTCTCAAAGAGCCCACAGTAAAAAACAGGGAGAGAATGTTTTTAGTATCAAAGATTTGAGGGCAAATCAAGAAGAGTGGTCACATGCATACATAATGGAGACATGGCTTTACTTTGTGTTTTTAGGGTCAGACGTGAGCACTAAAGTAAATCCGGTAATTACAGCAACGCAAAAACACACTTTAGTTCTATACGGTGGCCATTCAAAAGAGAGAGGGGATGTGAGGAAGGAAATGAGAGACAAAGGCTGAGAAAATAGGAAGGGACAAAAGACAGAATAACAGAAAGCCAAACAGAGATTCATCTTAGTCACTCGGCCTACAGTAAGCGTCTGGTCCCTGGTGTCATCATCATTATTACCAATAAGATCATTATATTATTACAGAGAGGTCTTTTTATGCATGCACCCAAAGAGGCCTGAGATGAACTATAACGCCCACACTGCTACCTTCTAGGGTATGCATTTTAAGGCTTTGAAAGCTAGGTCGCACTGACCTTCATACTGGCAATGAGCACACAATGCAGGAGGAAATTAAAAAGGGAACGTTCACACTGAACCTTCTTTCAAGAGAAGAGATGAGAAATCCCATCTGGATGGAGATGAATTAGGTTTGGGTATTGCAGTCAAGCCTAAGCGGTGGTCCCGGTGGGGTTTGGGGATTCTGCATGGTTATTTCTTAGGCCAAAGGTGTCTGGGTCATTGGAGAATTGAAGAAAAGGAGAAGATCTATCAGGAGGTCATAGGCTTAGGGCTCTCCACAGCCTGTAGGTCAGGATTCTGTTCAAGATATTAAAAAGATACCATCCTTAAGCCTGGCATCAAGTCAGTATCACCCAGGAGCTTCTAGTAATATGGAAGACCTGGCTCCACCCCTGACCCCTTGCATCAAGACCTATAAAGCAGGGCTTGGGCAGGTGATGCAAATGCATGTCCAAGGCGAGAACAGCTTGAGGAAAGGTGGGAGAGCTATGTACTCTGAAGTACCCAAGAACTGAAACTCAGCCCATTGGTTTGTGTCCAGGCTCTGTCCAGTGTCCATGTGTATTTCTGACTTTTTTTTTAGACAGGGTCTTGCTCTGTTAGCCCAGGCTGGAGTACAGTGGCACAATCATAGTTCAATGCAGCCTACGACTTCCTGGGCTCAAGGGATCCTCTCACCTTTTTGTCCCCAGGCATGTGCTACCACGCGCAGCTAATTAAAAAATTTTTTTTGTAGAGATGGGATCTCACTGTATTGCCCAGGCTGGTTCAAACTCCTAGCCTCAAACAATCCTCTCACCTTGGCCTCCAAAAGTGCTAGGATTACAGGCATTCGCCACCATAGCTGGCCTTATATTTCTGCTCTTATGCTGTTTGTTCATCTCTTCTTTATCTAAATCCCTAGACCAGTGCTGTGCAAATACAACTTGATGGATGATGGAATGTTCTGCACTGTCCAATATAGTCACCACCAGGCACTGGTGCTACTGAGTATCTGAAATGTGGCCAGTGTGACCAAAGAACTAGAGTTTTAGTTTCATTTAATTTAAATTAAAATAGTCCCTTGTGACCTATGGCCGCCATGCCGAACAGTGCAGCCTCAGAACCTCTCAGCTGAAAGGGACCTTGGAGATCACTGAGCCACTACTCTCATTTTACAGAGGAAGAAGCTTGATCAACAGTTTTGGAGCAGGAACGAGATATTCAAATTCTGACCCCACTGATCACTACCTGTATGACTTTAGGCAAGTTATGTTAATGCTTTTGCCTCAGTTTCCTCCCCTATAAAATTGGGGTAATAATAAATGTCCTTATGTTGCGGTCAGGAGTAAAAGGAGTCACGTGTGACTTGCAAGCACAGTGCGCGGTCCTCAACCCGTGGTTGTTCCCCACAGTCCTCACCTCAGCAGCAGCTGCACGTCTCCAGGGGCACTCTCAGCACTGTGTTCCATATGAATGGGGGTTCCCAGAGGTGTGCCACATAGTGGCTTTGGCCAGGGTCAATCCCTTTTGGGACCTAACTCTTGTACCTGAAATTAACTCTTGGACTTAAGCCTTAGACCAGTGGTCTGAAATTTGGGTTCACTGTCTTGGCCTAGGCTTTTTCATTACAGGGCATTTGGGCCAGGTGAAGCCATGGCTTTGCCTACATGAGTGTGCCCAGCCACACTTATGCAGCATTTGAGAAAGCTGACCCTGTCTACCATATGTGTCATGCCTGGGGGGCACCACGCTGGCCCTGCTGTGGTGTTGGCGAGAGGGTTCCTGCCCAAAGGAAGTCAGGCCAGTGCCATCGGCGGGCAAGACACGGGGAACCACACCCAATAGGAGTCTGAGGGTGGGAAAGGAGGGCAGCAGGACAGAGACAAGGATACATGGAGGAAGGATGAAGAGAAGGTCATTTCCTGTCATTGCTGTTGCGGTGTCTGTGGCTCATCTTCCCGTGTGTGGTGTGGGCTCTGTGGTTGACCTTAGCTTGCCCTGTTAAATGTAGATGGCTGAAGCCCAATGGAGACAGATGAGTAACTATTTCACCATTTCAAGCATTGGTGGTATTCGGGCTAGGACTTGGTATAGGCCTCTCTAAACGAGCCAACTAATCAAGACTCAATGCATTCTTATTACCACAGCTGGGATGGTGCAAGTTCTCTGTCTCAATAACATTTTTAAAAAGCTCTAATCACAGGGCTTATCTTTAAACCACGTCAGGAGCTAAAAATGGTCATTTAGGAGGGTATGGATCCCAGCACTTTTGCTGGGACCTTAATCAGTACACTTTTCCTCCTTCATAGGTATACTGGAAGCTTGAAGGGAAAGGTTCAAGTCTAGCCTTGATTGAAGCCCCACTGATTGACTTGTTCTGCCATCAATCGGCCATGGACCTGTACTGCAGGATGCCTACTACACACCCAGTGCTGAGCTGTGGAAAATCCAGAACACGTGACCACTGACAATCATAAATAGTGGCTTCTCAGAGGGACAAGTTGTGTCAGGGACCTAGCTGGATGCGTAACAGATTTTTCTTTATTCTCAGATTCAGGCTTCTCTGCTTGGGGCAGCTCCCTCAAGCAAAGAGTGTAAGTATAAACTGGGAGGAGCCAGAACATGTACTTCTTCCCTCCTAATATTGTTGACAAAAGTATGTTGTTTATGTATTGAAAATGCTGGGATGGTGTGAACTCACAGGGAGAGGGCAGGAGGGAACCTGCTTGATCAAATGTGTGAGATAAAGGTGAAGGCTGCAGTAACAAAAAGCCAGCTGATCACCTTGTTCCTCCTGTAAGGTGCCTGCACCCCTGCCAGGCATATGATCTGGGCGGTTACACTTATATGCCAGGAGAGGTGCTCCCTCAAGGGTATGCGTCAGCATTCTTGATGCGGCTTTCTCAAACTACGGCTGCATGGTTCTCTCCCAACTTGTTCCCACAAAAGTAGATTCAAGCTGGGGGAAGGTGGACGTACCTTGTGAAGTGTTGCTTTTTGAAAATTCAAAATACATGTTACATTCAGGGAAGGGCTTCCATTAGGTCCTATTTTTATATAATAATCTAGAAATAAATCATATTCCACTATTTGCTTCAAAAAAGGTAAGAAATGCTTAAGTTCTCTTTACATTGTCAAAGCATAGCCATGAGTTATGCTGTGCAGGAGGCAGGTGTTTGGCAAGGCAGCTTTTTTCCTGACGAAACAAATACAATCCTGAGAGGTGTTTGTTTTAGTAAACCAAAGGGAAACCCGAGAGTCTCTGCCTTGTGCCTCTAACTGTCTTTCTCCGTGAAAACAGCCTGTGGCCATGCCTGTGTCCTGGGTGGACTGAATTCGTTCTAGTGAGATGCTGTGGTAAGCGGGAGATGCCCCTTGGGAAGGGTCGTGTTGTTTACGTGCAGCTGCTTTCAGCCAGTGCTGTCCTGTTCCTGGGACGGGAACACTATTGGCTGTCATCGCTGCTGTGCCCGCCGTTTTGGCTTACAGTACAAGACCCCATGGTCCCACATCTCCAATGATACACAGAACGTCTCTGGTCTCAAGGAGGTGGGAGGGACACTATTTCCAGCTTTAACCATATGCACCACAAGGAGATCCAGCGACCATCTGGTGGGGAAGCAGGAATTCCATCGCCGGAGCTTCCCAAGGGAACAGGAGACAACAGAGTGCAGGAAATGCTCAGAACCAGGAGACCTTCATTTCAGTCCAGCATCCACTTAGTTCCAGTGGCTTGGGGTAGCTTGGACTCAGTTTACTCCTTTGTAAAATGGGGATAATGCAGGGTGCTCTCATGTGGGGCTAAAGAAACAATGCGTGAAAGCCCTGTGCATATAAAATTTATGTAAAGAAGAGGTATTGGTCCTGTGTTATTACGATACATATCTGACCATCACTCAATTACTAACATGACTACTCAAGCTTTCTATGATGACCCACCCCCAACCCCCAGGCCTCTCTGTTCGCGGGATTTACATGAGAATTTTAGTTACTGTGCAGAGCTGCAGTCAGCTGATGCAAATAGGGAAAGTCAGGAAAGGTCTGCTTCTGGAAAGTGAGGTGTCTTTAGTGCAACGGGAAATGAGACAGGGGCAGAGAAGGAGTTTACAGTTTCTGATAAAGGAAGGAGACAGCCCCAAGATGCAGTGAGTAGACAAAATGTTCTAGTGGGTAAGTTGAGGTCTTGGAAGAGAAGCAAGCTGATGCCACCTGGCTGTGTGTGGGAAGGAAGGGGAGAGGGAACTAGTGAGGACCCACAGTGGGGTTGGGCTGGTGGCAGCAGGTGGCCGGGGAACTGGAGCAGGCAGATACGTGACATGCCAACAGCTCTGCTCTCTGGGCCTGGAGCCTAGCTGACCAAAACACAGGGAAGTACAGCTCATAACTCATAACCCGCTCTGTCCTTGAGGATACAGTGACCCTTATTTCAAAACGTAGAAATACGGTAATAATAGAGCAATAACTATGTCTGTATCTCATTTAGTCACCTGCCACTGTTGCCACTGTGCAACAGTGCCCCTCATCCGATTTTCTAGCCACATAACCACGATTCTATTTCTTGAACATGCCAAGTTCCTTCCTGCTCGAAGCCTCCAGGCCTGCCGTTCCCCCTGTAGGAGCGCTCTTCCTCTCACTGCTCCGGATCTCTCACCTTTCAGGTCTTGGCTTCACATCATCTCCTAAAAATGGTTTTCCCTGACAGCTCCATAACCAAGCATCTACCCGTCCCCAGCACTCCCTCCTCTCCATCCTCTTGGTGACAATTACTGAAATGTGTACCCCTGTGTTTGTTGTTATTTACTTGCTTATGGCATGTTTCACCATTAGATGGTGGAGTCTGCTCTATCTGCAGAGACCACTGTCTCTGTAGCACTGATATGGTCTGGCTATGTCCCCACCCAAATCTCATCTTGAATTGTGGCTCCCATAATTCCCTCATGTTGTAGGAGGGGCCTGGTGGAAGATAACTGATTCATGGGGGCAGATCTTTCCCATGCTGTTCTCCTGGCAGTGAATAAATCCCATGTGATCTGACGGTTCTGTAAAGGGGCGTGCCCCTGCACATGCTCTCTTGCCTGACGCCATGTAAGATATGACTTTGCTCCTCCTTCACTTTCCACCATGATTGTCTGGCCTCCCCAGCCATGTGGAACTATAAGTCAAACCACTTTCCTTTATAAATTACCCCAGTCTTGGGTTTGTCTTAATTAGCAGCGTGAGAACAAACTGATACAAGCACCTAGCCCAGTCCCTTGCACATAGGGGAAGCTCAGTAGAGACTGTACTGGCCACACAAGGAATCTTCAGAGCCATACTTTAGGGAAGGCCTTATGATCTCCATGTTATGGACAGGAAACTAAACCATTGTTCAAGATCACATACCTAGTCAAGGGCAAGTCGAGAATCCTATCCCAGGTGCGGCAGAGACAGAGCCTAAGCTCTCTGTTCTTGCCTCTGACTCACTGACTCATGGTTGAGTCTGGATGCTATGGGGATTTCTATTTTCTGGACCTCCCCAAGACTTGACACTTTGAGTTTGCAGAAGATACTTCAGAAAGACCCAAAATGCAAGGTGATGTCATGCCTGCAGCGTGAGCCCAGGAACTGCAGCTCTGACTTTGTGACCAGTCTGACTGACAGGCTCTTTGAAGGACTTTTGCTCCCCTGCTCCATCTGGTAGGATCCTTTTCCACTCCCTGCTGGAAAGGCCCCTCCCTTGTTTGAATTCCAAATCCATTTTCATTCTCAATCTTTCAGCTCAGCACCCAGTTACAAACTGTCTCCCATTACGTCTTTTTTTTTTTTAACCAGCCTTACCCGTGTCTGCTCCTGCCTTGCTAACCAGATTATAAAGCTCTGGAGGATGGGCATGGAGTCTTCTACTTGTTTTGTTCTCCTTGGTGCTGAGTGCATGCATGACAGCAACAGTAAAACAAGCTGACAGCATGTTGACAAGAAAAGCTTCTGCTGATAAATCAGTGAAGTTTAAACTCTGATGAAGCCATAAAGATACTCTTTGTAACCCTGTGCATCTGGTGGTTGGCGAGGATGAGGGAGTTTATGTAGGTGACCTATGCTTATCCCTTGTGGACTGCAAGTCTACTATGTGCTGGTTTGCACACCCTTGTTTTAATCTGCTCATGCAGGGATGAATGCCACTAGACCCCTAGTGGGGATGCGGTAAGCCCTGGTCTTGCCTTTCCCAAGGCTGACTTTCTAGTTTTGAACTGCACCTGTGTGCTGCCCTGTCTCAGAATGTGGGCACCTATATCCAGCAGAACCAGAGCCCTACTGGCCAGTCCCTTGGTTTCTTGCGGAACCTGTCCTACCTAGCTCCTTCCCCAGCACTTTGCACATCCTCAACTGGGCTTAATCAAACCAATAACAAAGAATGTTACAGGCTCAGTGAACTCTACCGCAGGCAGGAACAGCACCAAACCCTTGGGCCGTGGGAAGACCACTGAGCTCCGTGACTCAAGGTGACAGACAGAAAGGTTGGCTCCACACTGTGACTTCCTGTGTCCAGATGTGACCATTTTGGTGGTTCAAACAGCAGTGGCAATTTTCTCACTGACACTTTTCAGTTTCAGTAAAGTAAGCAATCTAGGTGATAAGAATATACCTGATCTTTACAAAACTACTTCCCCACCAGACCTAGTACAATTCTTTTCAGAGTGAATAAAAAAATGAAGCCTATCAGCATTTGTATTTTTCCTAAATTGGCCTGTGTAACTTACCTCTGTAATCATCAATAGACTGTGTTTTTCTCTTCTCTCTTACCCCTCCTGGCCCCCCACTCACACTCACTTTCTCTCTCAATTTCTCTCCCCATCCTTTCGAAATTTTTACCCTGGCCAGTGGCTAACTGACTCAATGACAGGGGGTTAAATGTGTGCTCCAGACCTGCACGTGTGGAGGGTAGGCCAGTACTTCTTGGGGACTCACCCAGAGGGCAGTGGGAGCACGGTGGCCTCCAGGGGATGCTGAGGTCCCCTCATCTGCCACCTTTGTGCTGCAACTCTGGGGATGTGGCCATCCTGGCTCCTCTTCCACTTGCTGCTCACTTTTGCTCTTCTGTTTTCGTATAATCTGGGGAGCAGAGGACGGAAAAGGGGCAAGTTATTGGAGAGGCCTCCTGATGCTATGTGGAGTAACTGGGACCATCTTTGGAATTTTTTCAGCCACTTACAAGACTAATTTCAACAGAACACCAGGCTATTTCAGATCTGCTTTATAAGAAACCAGCACAATGACAGCCTTAATCATTCTAAGAATTTCATAGTTCAAAAACAATCCTTTGATGATGTTAACAGTTTCTTCTATTTATTGAGTGCCTAGCATGTGTCAGACCTCATGTTAGGTATTGTGTATGCTTCATCTCACTTAATTCTAGAGGGTACATACTATAATTCTTTCCATTTTATAGATGAGGAAACAGGCTCAGAGAGACTAAGTTATCAGTTATGGCCACACAGCTCATAAATGATGGTGCTGAATCTCAAACTCGGAGCCTCTGGCTGTAAGTCCTGTCTTTAGGAGGCGTCTGGAAGCCCTGTCAAGGGGGCAGACACCAAGAGTCTTCAAGAATGGCTCCAGACCCAGCTCATCTGCACAACCATTCGGATCTAGTGAGTCCATCTGTACCAGGGCCTCTGGGCTCTCAAGTTCCTATTCAGTTCCTAGGAAGCAGCCAAGAACTGTGCTAAGTCACCAAGATGGGCATATTCTTCAATGTTCCTTTCGGCCAGACAGGCAGATAACAGGAAGGCTGAGAGCCTGGAGAACAATAAACTGAGGAGCCATCTCCCATGGCAGGGTGGGGACCCAGCTACATTGCCCCTCAGGATTTCAGGATTGCTGAGGACCAGTGACGCCTGGTCCCTCCCATTCTTTCCTCTGCAGGAGGGTGGGGCCGGTGCTGTCTCCCTGTCTCTCTTCCAACATTGCATGGGGATATATGGGGGGAGATAATTTGTTTGCTTTGTTTACAGATCTCCAGCTAAAAAGGAGCTGAAACTGCATCAAATGTACTTTGAACCGTGATTGGATGAGACATGAGGGTCTTTGGGTGTGGTGAGTCTACTTGACATATGGAAGGGATGTGAGTTAAGGTGACCAAAAGGGAAGACTGAAGTTTTTCCACACTTCCTGCCTATGGCACTTTGTCGAGTGACTCTGTAGACCCTCCCAGTATAGGGAGAATCTGCTTCCCCGTCCTTGGCTTTGGGCTTGATGTGTGACTTGCTCTGGTCAATGACATGTGAGGAGGGAGTCAGTGACCTTATGCCAGGGCTAAGCCTCAGCCTTAAGAGGCAGTGTGCACTTCCTCTTGCTGTCTTGTGTGCCTGTCATGGCCACATGCAGCTGATGTGCCTTCACTTGGGCCCCAGAATGAACATGCTGCAGCTGACTTTGTCCCAACCCACAGCCAGAAATGCAGCCACTACAGGAGTATGAGCGAGAAAGAAATTGTGGTGCAACAAAACGTATATTCAGATAGTCCTTGACTGAAGGGGTGGGAAAGCGGTGTGTATTCAGTACAGCATTCCATAAACCATATTAGCTGTTAAACAGTGTGATAAAATACGCTTTGGGTTTGATGACTCTGCCCAGGTATAGGCTAATGCAAGTTCTGAGTACGTTTATGATAGGCTAGGCTAAGCTATGATATATTAAGAGTAGTTTAGGTGTATTAAATGCATTTTGTCTTATGAAACTTTCAACTTAGGATGGGGTTACTATCCGGACTTAATCCCATCCACTGTAAGTTCAGGAGCATCTGTGTTTGGTCTTTGTCCCCAGTTCCTGGCAGAGTTTCAAAAACCCTTGGAATTATTTGAGTGAGAGGAGTATCTTTGTTACACTAACAAGGTGATTCAAGGGGAGGCCCTTAGCTAACTTTAGGATGGGGGCTGGTTGCCAGAAAAAACAACTACAGTGCATGATTAGAGGGCTGGAGAGTGTGTTCAGTCAGGTAATCACTCATTTAATCAGTCATGCCTAGACGGCGAAACCTGGCTAAAACCTCGGAAGCAACAAGGCACAGAAAGCTTCCTGGTTGGTGCATACATAGATGTGTTGGGGGAGTGGCATTCACAGAGAGGGCATGGGAGGTCTGTATACCCGGTCCCCAGACCCTGCTGCCCTAAGTATCTCGTCATGTGGCTGTGCACCTGTACCCTTTATATTGAACTGGTAATGGTAAGTAAAGCACTTTCCTGCGTTCTGTGAGTTCTAGCAAATCACTGAATTGAGGGTCCAGGGTCGTGGAAACTCCCGAATTCGTAGCAGGCTAGGGAAAAGTGTGGTGACTTGGGGATATGTGAAACTTGTGGCTAGCGTCTGAAGCGGGGGCAGTCTTGTGGGACTAAGCCCTTAACTTGTGGGGTCTGCACTAAATCCAGGAAGAAGTTAGTATCAGAATGGAATTTCACTTCAGTTGGTGTTGGAGAATTGGCTGTGGAAGACAGAAAGATCCTTTTCAAAAGCCAGAGTTTTTGGGGTTGTTTGTTTGCAAGGAACAGTGTAGGGCATGGACCTAGCAGGAGAGACTCCCTCTGTGTGGGTCTTCAAGGCACAAAAGGCTAAAGTGAGAAGGCACAGAAGGTGCAGTGCCAGACACACTCCGCACGTTTCACCTGCTACTTGCCAGAGTCCCTGCTCCTGGCCCAGCCAGGAAACTGCAGCCTTCCTGCTGCCGGGGCCACCTACCTTCTGCAGGATTGTGGTGGCCAGCTCCTCAGTTAGCTCCTCCTTGTGGTCCCGCAGGTAACTGGCCTCATTCTGCTTGTCCTGTGGAGGGAAGAGAAAGGCTGTGTGTTGTGGGTGGGTTAGGGGTGACTTGTCAATCAGTCACTTTCCCAGGAGAGTCTCGACCACAAAAGCAGAGGGAGGTCGGGCCCTGCTCTAGTCAGGGCTGCTGGGACATTGATTTCCTGACAACCTGCACTTTCTCCTGGCAGCCAGGACTCCGACCCACACCCCTCCAGGCAGAAAGGAGCAGGAGGGGCCCTACCAGGCTGTCCCCATACGCTTCTGCTTTGGAAATCGCTTCCTCGATGGCCTCTTCAGCCACCCGGAGGGCCACAGCCAAGGTGTCCATCACACTATGTCCTAGAGAGGAAATAGAACAAAGAGCATTTCTAAAAGGGAATGATGAGTCAAAGGATGGTTCAAGCTCTTCTGCTTAAACTTTTCAAGGGCTCCAGGATAAGTTCTAAGCTGCTTACCGTGGCACACAAAGCCCTGACCTTTCCCACCTGCATCACTACTGCCTTCCACGCATCATTCACATCCCGTGCCTCAGATGCAACAAATTATTTGATTCTTTCATTCCCCACTCCCTCCTAGTCTCCTGCTCCATAACTGAGCTGGTTCCCACGGACCCCAGGGCTTGGCCCCCAAATTACTCCCCTAACAAATCTCAGATGCCTTCAGCCCTGCCTTTTGCTGGAGGTCTGTCCCAGGTTCTGGGCTTGCTTTCATCAGCTAGAGAGGCTACGTGCCCCTGGCCTTTCCCACAGGCCATTTTCAGAGAGCAAGAACTGATCATCTTCATTGTTGTACCCTAACGTGAAGCACTGGGCTAAGCATATAGAATGGCTTAAAGATGACTGAACAAAAGAGCTAAGGTAAAGAAATAATGGTTCTTCATCCACTTTCTCAGATAAGATTATGCTTTATTTTGCACATATAATGTATTATTGTGATTATGGGAAAATGTTATTAAATACACTAATTGGGCTATGCATATGACTTAAAGCAAATATATACTCTATGTATAGTTTTTTTAGACTATAAACCAATATTAACAACACTGGCCAACGTCACAGAACTCAGCCACATGGCAGGCCCTGGGCAAGAGCTTCACCTACATGATCACAGTTAATTCTGACAAAAATCCAGTGGTCAGTAGGTGCCACATAGGTACTGTTTTACAGTTGGTAAATTTGAAGCACAGAATGGTTAAATAACTCACCCAAGGTTACACAGCAAGATAGTAAGAAGGCTAAGATTTGAATCCAGTTTGATTCCAAATTTGATTTTGAATTTGGATTCCATTCCTTTGAATCCAAAGCCCTCATTTTAACCACAAAATTGAGATGAATACAAGCGAACATGATTAAAAAATATAGTACTCTCATATTTTTAGTGAACCTTATTTTTTTTTAAGACATGGCAACAAATGGGAGAAAGTAAAGGACTTCCCAGGTGACAAAGTTCTTTTTGGAGCTAAGTGCTGGGAAAAGTTCTGTTTCCCTTGAGATCCTAGATTTTAGCTTCTTACTTATGAGAATTTCTATCCTCCTCCTCTTAGTTTGCCCCAGAGGTCCAAGTCACATCATGTGCAAGAATGTAGGTCAGCAAAGGTTGGGTGCCTGAGTCTCCTTTTCCCCAATTTCAACCTCCTGTTTCCATTTATAATCTCCTACTCATATTATTTAACACATGCAAATCTCTTGTAAGCTGCTGAAAATGCCTGTGGAATGAGACAGGGTGTGAATACATCAATTCATTAATTACTCACTTAATTAAAAAAATAATTCAAGCTTCTTAGACCCTTAAGGACACAAATGTAGACAGAAAACATCATTTGGCAAACATAATAAAGTCTCTAAACAACCCACTTAAGGTCAAAGTGATCTAGCTAGCTGATGAGTATGTCACAAGTCAGCTATGACAGTCGTGATAGAGCCATGACAGAGCCATGCAGCCCAGCCCAGGCTCTGCATACCACCAGGTGGCTAACTGAACACAGTCTTTCCAATGTTTTGATAACTAGAGCCTACACGATCTAAGCTGTCATCACACTAAGAGCTCCCTGGTAGCAGACACTGTATCTCCCTTCTCTCTTCTTCAAGATAGTCACCAATGTATTTTTCAAAGAAAAGGTCTACAAATTTTCATTGACTCAAACAAATGTTTACTGAGTGCCTTTTGTGTGCTAGGCTCTGTGATGGCCCCAGGGATAACCTGGTGGACAAGCTGAGTCCATGCTCTCATGTGCCTTCCAAGCTATTGGAAGACTAGACCCAAAAGTAACCACTAAGAGGCATGCGTAACTATCCACATGATAGAGACAGTCACCAAGTTCTGTGGACCCCTGGGAGGCAGGCACCTGGAGCTGTAACTAGAAAGGCTTTGGATGTCGTGATTCTAATTCTTGGATGAAAGTGATGTGGTACACTGGGTAAAAAGTGAAGTCTCAGGTCAGCGTTTCGGAGAGAAAGGCTGGCAACGGTGTGGAGGAAGATTAAGAAGGCAAGGGGGCCAAGGTTCAGAAGACCAGCAAGATGGTAGGATGGTCAGTGTGTCAACATGACTAGGGTGTAGTACCCAGTTATTTAATCAAACACTAGTCCGGGTATTGCCGTGAATGTATTCTTTAGATGTGGTTAACATCTACAATCAGTTGACTTCATGTAAAGGTTGCCCCACAATGTGGGGTGTCTCATTCAATCCATTGAAAGGCCTTAAGAGCAAAAACTGAAGTTTCCTAGAGGAGAAATTCAGCCTGAAGACCAAAGCACCAACTCTTGCCTGAGTTTTCAACCTGCTGGCCTACCCTGTATGTACTGGGCTTGCCAGTCCCCTGCAACCCTGTCCCCTGCAACTGCATGAGCCAATTCCTTAAAAGGAATCTGTGTGTGTATGTGCATGTACACACATATATTTAGTGTATTGCAGAACCTTGCTGATATAGATGGTCACTAAAATTAACACTAATACTGGAGAGTTTCAAGCAGAGAGGTATGCAGGATATGGGCTGCAGAATAGAAAGAGAAGGGTAAGATTGAAAACAGACTGACAGGTACTTAGGTAGCTGGGAGGAAATGAGGAGAGACTGAAGGAAACATATCTCTTGCTGGTGGACCTAAGTGCCTAAAGAGCTTGACTAGGACAAGCTGGGGTTAAGAATCCTATAGAATCTTCAGGCGCTAATGGCCAAGCATTAGAAATCTGAGTCTAGAACTCTGGGATGAAATCAAGGCTGGGCATTTCTGGCTCAGCAGCAAATGGAGGTGCACTTGAGGTCATACAATGGTGTGTGGTAACCTATGGAAAAGCTGCAGGTAGTAAAAATAATAGAGGACACACTTTTCATGAGAAGGCACCTGTATTAGGGTTCTTCAGAGAAACAGAACCAAGAGGATATACATAGATATAAAATAGGAGATCTATTATGGGAATTGGCTCATGTGATCAAGGGGGCCGAGAAGTTCCATGATATGCTGTGTGCAAGCTGGAGATCCATAAGAGCAGTGGTATAATTCAGTCCAAGTGTGAAGGCCTGAGGAATGGGGGATCTGCTGGTTTAAGTCCTGAGTCCGAGGACCCAAGAATCAGAAGCGCTGATGTGTGAAGGCAAGTGAAGATGGATGTCCCAGCTCCGGAAGAGGGAGAGTAAATTCACCCCTCCTCTGCCTTTTTGTTCTATCTGGGCTTTCGATGGACTGGATGACACCTGCTCACACTGATGAGGGTGGATCTTCTTTTCTCAGTCTATGATTCAAATGCTATTTTCTTCCAGAAATATCTTCACAGACACACCCAGAAAAAAGGGTTCACCAGCTAAGTGGGCATCCCTTAGTCCGGTCAAGTTGTTGCATAAAATTAACTATCATAGATCCCAAAGAGAATAGAGGGTGCAGATGAGCTGTGGTGGTCGCAGGAGGAAGACAATTCAGGGAACACTGATTATCAATGTCCAGTACTTCAGAGAAAGAGCTGAAGTGATGGATAAAGTTTTATTTGAAATTAGAAGTTTGTTTTGCTTTTAACCACTGCTCTAAGAGGACAATTATATTGGTATAAAAAAGTAGAAGTTAATCAGTAAATGATACATTCTTTATAGGAATATTTTAATGAGATGCACAAGTGAGTGGATTGATACATTCCAACTCCAGAAGAATATTTACTGGTTGACTGTAAAGTATCCATGGTTGGGTAATGAATGCTGTTCTCTTGGCCACACTTTGGATATACTCACCTATTTTGACGATGGATTCATACACTGGCAGTAATAAGTGACCAAGAGAGACTCACACATAGAAGCAGAGAGTTGCCTTTGGGGTAACAATGCAGCTGGGGATTCCTGGCAGTACCTATACCTGGAGGTTTTTCTATTCCTCCAACTTCCAAGTAGCTGTAAACTTTTAAGCAACTTTACCTTCTGACTGCCTATAAAACGTTGAATCACTGCCAGAAATGCTTCCTTCATTCTCCAGGTTTGACTCAAAAAGGCTTCCTCCTGGCAGGGTAGAGATTGGAGAAGAGAACGAATATGATTATCAAAGGTCTTCAGTGAACACTGACGCGCGGTGCCACTGAACTGACAGACCCACTATTACACACTTGAATTGTTAACCTTGAAAATGGGTTTAGGGCTCATGAGGTCCCACAATAATGCTAACATTTTTGACCCATTGCTTTTTTCTTCTCATACTGATTTCTGGTGCAGCATTGCTGCCAACCTCAACTTTCTTCCCATACCTTCTTTGCAGGCAATATGGAGTCAATGACAGAACAATAGACTAAAGTCTGAGAGATGTGAGGTCAATTCCTGCACCTGCAAATTACTAGTTGTGTGGCTTGGCATGGCTGCATCTAGAATTTATTCATTCATCCAGCAAATAGTCCATGAGCACCAGTAGGTGCCTGGCTTCAGCGCAGGTATTAAGGGTACACTGATGAGCAAAGCTAAACCTGCCCCCACCCCACTTTGATAAGCATAGAGTTCCATGTGGGAAATTCATTAATCAAATATTTATATAAATATATATAAAATTAGAGATAGGTTAAGTGCTTTGATGGTATGGTCTACAGCACAGTGAAACTGTTCATCAGGAAAGACGGACTGAGCCAGTGAAGAATCAGCCAGCAGGTGTATGGAGCGGGAGAACATGCAGGGCACAGCAAGCACCTTGCAAACTGGTCCTGGGAGAAAGGGTGTGTCTGAAGCCTAAATGAGAGGCAGCATGGCACGGCTGCAGAGACGAAAAGCAGCTCGGTGAGGTGACTTGGGGACACAGGCCACGCAGGTCATGGTGGCCACATCACTGTTTGGATGTTCATCCCAAAGCCACGTGAAGCCCTTAAAGGTTTCACGGAGATGACCTGGTAAGATGTGTGCCTCTAAAAGTGTACTGTGGCTGCTGGGTAGAGAACAGCTTGAGAAGGTGAGTGTGTAATAAGGAAGGGCAGGCAATGGAAGCCCTGGATGCAGCTCATTTTCTCAAGTTTCCCTGTGATGGAAAAGAAGATGGCAAGACAGTCAGGGAGGGTTTAGAAAACAGGAGTGCTTCTAAATCTCAGTAAAGACAGAGACTGAATGAGCAAGAAGTGACCTTGAGACTTTCCTGGAAGGTGAGAGGGATAAGATGCAAGACCAAGAGGAGGGATAGGCAACAGAGAAGGGAGATGGTGCCCCCTCCGCTGCTGCATGCAGGGGCAGGTCCCTGCCTGGCATGCCCTGTTGGCCATGGGAAGGAGGATTTGAGGTTGCCTGCTGAGAGGATGGGGAGGCTTGTGAGAAACATGAGGAGAGGGGAGATGTGAAAAGGTCTTTGGGAGACTGACCTCACCAGAGGACAAGCCCTGGTTTTGCATGCCTTTACATCTTCTTGTAAAACACCTCTGTTTCCCTTTTAAATTGGAGGTAGGAGCGTCAGTGTCATTCAGGATGATATGATTTTTTTTTCAAGGGCAGAAAGGGACTGAATAGTTCTGAAAAGCATGGACTAAGCATCCAGATGACATGAAACCACTATTTTTCAAGAGTTGGCGGAAACTCTAATTTCACATGGCTCAGCATTTTTAAAAGACCACATTTGTCCATCAAATTCCTTCAAGAATCATGTCAAAATTAGATATAGATTAATAAAGGCAAGGTTTATTTTTCCCATTTATTTATCTAACACTACTAAATAAAAGCATATATTCTTTATCCAATTGTCTGAAGACTAAGTATATTAATAATGGCAACTTTTACCTTTTTTATGTAGTAGTTCTTTTAGGATAACTGTTAAAAATATCATGCTGTATTCATACTTATAAGTCGGAGCAGAAGAATGAGAACACATGGACACAGCAGTGGGAACAATGCATACTGGGGCCTGTTAAGGGGCAGGTAGAGGGAGAGCATCAGGATAAATAGCTAATCCATGTGGGGCTTAATACCTGGGTGATGGGTCGATAGGTACAGGAAACCACCATGGCACACATTTACTTACGTAATAAACATGCACATCCTGCAGATGTAATCTGGAACTTAAAATAAAATTAAATTTTAAAAAATGTCATGCTGGGCCTATCAGAGAAGCCATGTGAGCATACCTTTCTCCACTAGAGTTCTGGCTCTGAGAAATGGCAGGGTCTTACTCATTTCATCACCCCACAACTCAAGCCAAATGGGTACATAAATAGGTGTTCAATAAATATTTACTGAAAAATGAATACATCTTAGGTTTATCTGATAAAACGAATGAGTCTTCTTTGAGGCCTAATCTGGTCACCTGCTGTGAGCTGCAGAAGGAGTAAGGTTAGCTAGGGAGCACTGCTGAGCAACTGATGGCACTACAAGGTGTGTATGTGATGGGTGATATGTGAGACTCTGGATTGAAGGAATCTTCTGTGAATTGAGTGCTTTTATGGCAAACCACAGTGGTCCACGTAGTGAAGATGTTTTGTAGGTGAAAGGAGTTTTACACTGACAGTCCTAGAGCACAGCACATGCCTTGTGCACTGCAGATTTTGCATATCATGTTCTGACAGTCAAAATTCTGAAAATAAGTACTGTTAGATTGAGTTGGAAGAACACTGCTGAACTAATTACTCTGAGTTCTAGCTGAGGTTCTCGCTCTTAGTCTTGGCAGTACCTTGGAATAATACAGGCAGCTTTAAAATTATATATATATATACACACTGGATCCCACCTCCAGAGAGATTCAGGGGTAATTAATGGGGGGGTGGTGGACAATGATTTGGGGTATTGAGAGGTTTTTTTCAAAATGCCCTTGGCAATTCTAATGTGTAGTCACGAATGGAGGATGGCAGATGACAAACCTACAAAGTGTATTGGGTGACAGGCAAAAGCTAATGAATGGCTCTCGAGTTATCTCACACCGCCAGGAGGCCACTGAGGCCCTGGACGATTTCTCCATACTTGAAGTGTAACTAAATTTCCTGTGTAGCTTGTAGAATAGATCTCGTGGTTTTATAGGTTTGAGTACCATCTCATCAACTGTCCCGTCTGCTTGTCTTCATGTTTCTCCAAAAGAAATCTTGACTTAAATGGAGACACAAATAACATGGAAGCAACGGATTCTCATATTTCTATGAAGTGTCTTGGTATCCATAAATGTTTTTTGGACAGGGTCTTGCTCTGTCACCCAGGCTAAAGTGCAGTGGCACTATCATGGCTCACTGCAGCCTCAACCTCCTGGGCTCAAGTGATTTTCCTGCCTCAGTCTCCCAAGTAGCTCAAAGGATAGGTGCATGTCACCACATCTGGCTAATTTAATTTTTTTTTCTAGAGACAGGATTGCGCTATGTTGCCCAGGCTGGTCTTGAACTCCTGGTCTCAAGTGATCCTCCTGACTCAGCCTCCCAAAGTTTTGGGATTCCATGTGTGAGCCACCATGCCTGGCCCCATAAAATGCTTTTAAGCTTGAACTAGTGCAATAATGAGGATATAAGACATTCCAGGCCTTGAGCCACACTTTGAGAACACAGATAAACAAGCTACCACCTGCATATAACGGTCTGGCAGGAGAGGCAGCTGTGTAATCCTGAATGCAATGTGGTACGTGATAAGTGCTGTGATTGAGGCTCAGATCAATGAAGTGCTGAATCACAGAGGGCCTAGAACCTAAAGCTGCTTCAATCAGGGCAGATACTTATTCTTAGCAAAGAATTCTCCTTTGAAAGCAATCCTTGTGAATGTCAAAGCCCTGCACTACCCCACTTGGGATTCATGCCTGCTTTCTGCACTTGTAGAGACTTAGAGAGAAAGGGAAAGAAATAAAAATTCTGCTCTATTCTACAGGGTTTTCCACATGCTTGCTTTATTCCTCAATGTGCATTAAGTAGTAAAGAACACCTATCAGATCTGAATTTGGTGATATTTAAAGGGGCACATACAGCACACCTGAGGATGTACAAGAGGGAAAAGAGGATGGGATGCAAATGAGTGAGCCGATTCTATTCATGAACCTTCTTGAGATGTCTTTCTGGGTTGAAAAACTGCTAACAGTATGATTCTTAAGCTTTATTTCTTTTTTGCCTCCATTTCTACAGAAACAGTTTTTAGAAAAGTTGGTGAAATGATGATAAACACAATATATGGAAAACTTCAGCACTGCTGTCTTAGCTATGGCTTTCCCGGGCAGTTTGAAAGACAGAGATTCTAATGCCAACAGAATGCCCTAATGATTTTCCATGTTTAATGTTTAGTGCTTCCATTCTATTTTCCCTGTTTTCTAAGTGGCTGGCATATTTTCAGATAAGACGCAACCAAAGACTATTGAGAAAACAACAATGTAAAATAATGATGGTGAAAAGGCTCCCAATAAGATGGACGAGTTGTTCTTTTTTTCTCCTATTTCTCATGGATAGAAAGCATTTACCTGTGTTAGCCAAGTGACGAAAAAAAATAACTGCCACTAGATAGAAAGTAACAGCCTTTTGGAAGGCAAGTTGTCCATATTCTGACTACCTTTCTTTTCTGCTGTCTGATCGAACAGAAGTAAAGAATATAATTTCTCATTCCAATTAACTTGGTTGTCTTAACTGCATACAAACAGCATAGGTAAAATTCATCCTTCAAGTTTCCAGGGAGGAAGCTGACACTTTTCTAACTCTCCCATTACATCATCTTCTGGGCCATAAGAACAGAATTTTAGAGTAAGAAGAAAGGAAGTGGAGGGCATACCCGCCAGGCATAGAGGTGCTCTCTCTGCAGCCAAGGGCAAATGACTTTCCAACGTTTTAATCACTAAGGGATGATGGTCAAGAATACCTAATTTTGGATCTGAGATTAAAACAGTAACAATATGTAGAAGTACTTAGGTCTTCACAGCTTCTAACTTATAAGCTCTAGCCCAGTGGGGATGTGGGAACCAAAAGAGTCAAAACTTAGCAGAGTCTCTGGCATCTGTCCTTCTATTTCTGCTTCTCGCTAGTGCCAGATATTTAAGCAAATTTCTCCGTTCCAGGTTAGTGTGCTTCAGTGTTCAGGGCCTCTGAGCCAGGCCTTCTACCCACCAGCCCACCAAAGACTCCAAGAGCAGCAGGCAGTGAGAGTACCTAGAATGTCGAAGCACACGCCACTCTCCAGCCGGTGCTTCCTGTACAGGTTCTTCAGAACCTTGGCACTGCCAAAGCGCTTGAAGCGGCTCTTCACATTATTGTAGAACCATTCCAGAGACTGGGCCCTCAGAAGCCTGAGGAAAACAGAAATAGACAACAGAAAATTAGAACCATTAAATGGCGAATTGCAAAACTGCTACAATGCTTCATAGCTCCATCCATCAAGATGTGAAGTTTATTTCTCTACCCCTTGATTCTGGGCTGGTCCTGTGACTTTCTCTGACCATGGAAAATGATAAAAGTGATATGTGAATCCTGAGCCCTGCAGTTTCCTCTGTTGCAGTTCTTGGGAATCCCACAATCTTTACCACATGAGTGAGCCCAAGCTAGCCTGTTGTGTGATGAGACACACTTGGACCTATCATCCCTCTTGCCCCAGCCAATAGCCAGCCAACTCCCAGACAGGTGAAAGAAGCCATCGGCCACGAGTTTGACTGGAGACACATGAGTGACCTTAGATGTAACCAGCAGAACCATCCACTGAGGCATTCCAAAGAGCAAGCCAATAAATGCTTGCCATTTTAAACCACAAAGTTTCTGGCCATTTAATAGTAGGCTTTATATTTGATATTCTTACTGTATTAACAATATTTCTAATTCAGTTTGGAAAAACTAAAAGCACAAGGAAGACAGCAAAATTATCCAGCCTCTTTCTCATTCAGATTGAAGCACTGTGGAAAAGCAGTTTTCAGGTTAATGCTATAATGGTTGATACATTGGTAAGGTTCAGGCTGGGCACTGTGGCTCACATCTGTAATTTCAGCACTTTGGGAGGCCAAGGCAGGTGGCCTTGAGGTCAGGAGTTTAAGACCAGCCTGGCCAACATGGCAAAACCCCATCTCTGCTAAAAATATGAAAACTAGCCAGGTGTGGTGGCGCACACCTGTGATCCCAGCTACTTGGGAGGCTGAGGAGGAGAATCGCATGAACCTGGTAGGCAGAGGTTGCAGTGAGTCAAGACAGCACCACTGTACTCCAGCTTGGGAGACAGTGAGACTATCTCAAACAAACAAACAAAAAAAGGCAAGATTCTTCTCTTTTATGCCAGTTGAGAACAAATCTCTAAAGCCTTTCCATTTTAAAAACAGCTGTTTTTCTCATTTTTCTTATTATAAATACAATAATACACACTTATTTTGAAAATTCAGAAAAGCATCAGGTACATAAAGGCTTCCAGCTCGATGGAAGAAAAAGCCCACATTTAGTTGCTCTTCTTTTCCAGACCCCAGTGAAATGTGAGAGACACCCAAAGGTAAAAAACAATCTATACAAGGGAAGAATGGGGGTGAGAGCAAAATCAGAGATTTTGACAATGATAGCATAGAGGTAACAAAGAACAGTGTCCTTCAGAACAGATGGAAGATCTTGGACTCTAGCTGGAAGGCCAAATTTTGAGTTGGTTGATTCAGAGAGTAGGTTTGGATTATGGCAGTACTCAGACAGGTAATTCAATGGTTGTGTAGATAATAGTGAGGCCTCTTGGTCCCCCAGACCTACTCCCAAACAAATGGGTAATTGGTTCAAGGATGATTTGTCTTAGGCCCAAAAAATAAAGTGGTTCTCTACTGAAGGTGAACAATCTACTTTAGATTTAGGACGTCAGTATGGAGATTAACACCATATAGTGAAGCTGATATAGTTTGGCTATTTGTCCCAGTTGCAAATCTCATGTTGATATGTGACCCCCAGTGCTGAAGGTGGGCCTGGTGGAAGGTGTTTGGGCTTTTGAGGCATATCCCTCATGAATGGCTTGGTGTCCTGCCTGTGGTAATGAATGAGTTCTCACTCTATTAGTTCACTAAAGAGCTGGTTGTTGAAAAGAGTGTGACAATCCTCCCTCTCTCTTGCTCCCTCTCTTGCCATGTGACACACAGGCTCCCCTTGCCTTCTGCTGTAAGTAAAAGGTTCCTGAGGTTTTGACCAGAAGCCAACACTGGCACCTTCTTGTACTGCCTACAGAATCATGAGCCAAATAAACCTCTTTTCTTTATAAATTGCCCTGACTCAGGTATTCCTTCCTAGCAACACAAATGAACTAATACAGAAGCCCGTATTGTTTAGCACTGGGGAAACCCCTCATGCCTGCCATCAGATGCCATCCCTGTACCCCAAGGCAAAGCCTGACAATTGACTGCCTAACTCACAAACTTGGGGCTCTCAGTAAGCACCCTCACCTTTCAGCCCTGAACCTCTTTTGGGAATACTTACCTACCCAATGCAGAGGAGGCCCATGTTGGTTACCTTTATTCACCAACTAAGTCCTTTGTTCAAAAATATGAATAGATGACCAGAAATCACCAGACATTTGCAACAATACAATGGCGTAAGAAGAAAGAGCTGAGATAAACTAACAAAAATTAACAAAGGGCAAAGAAAGGTAACTCAGAGTATTGAAAGTAACTTAAATTCTGATTACTATCCATAATGATTTAAAAAGATACTGCATCCATGTAACAGGTGAGGGTGAAGTGAAATATAAGTAGAAGACAGGCAACAACTTATTGGAAATAGAAAACAGGATCAATAAAAAATTTAATAAAAGACCTAAAAGTTAAAATAAACATAAATTTTCTAGAATGTAGAAATAAGAAAGCAAAAACATGGAATATATGAAAGAAAAGAGACATGGGGGATCAATTCAGGAGATTCAGCATCTAACAGAATTCCAAAAAGGGAGAAAACAGAAAAGGAAAGAGAGGGAAAAAAATCAAAGACATGATAGAAGAAAATTTCCCCAAGCTAAGAAAGGGAAAAGTCTTTAGGTTAAGAGGACTTACCAAGTTGCTCAAACAATAAATGAAATATAAAACAAAATAAAGCAGGTAAACCTACCTTGCTACATCTTCATGAAAATTCAGATCCTCAAAGATAAGGAGAATTTAGGGGCTTCAGACAGAAAAAAATATTTTGCAAATGGACAAAAATAATGATGCTAAAATTTTTAATCAGTAGCAATGAATGCTAGAGGACAGTATAGCATAGATTTTCTAAGAATAAATGACATGAACTTAGACTTCTATGTTCAGCTAAACCATCATTCCAAGAGGGCAAAATGAAGATATTTTCAGATATGTAAGATTGCTTTCTGGAAAAGAAAATTCTCAAGGTATATTCCAGGACAACCAAAAGCCATACAAGGAAGAGGATCTTGGGACTCTAAAAAGGAGACTGTCCCAGGAGTACAGTGAAGAGAAGTCCTGGGATTGTGCAGCAGATCTGGAAGGTAGGCCCAAACCGGCCATTCAATAAGTGTATAATTAAGAATCTACATGGATGAAGAGAAGTGGTGAAGAAGGAGCCACAACTTTCTTTTGCCAACAAGAGTAAAGATAAGCCATTAGAAACGTTGGGAAAACCAAAACCAAAACCAAAAACAGCCCAAGAAAATATGCTCTATCTGTGAAGCAAATTAAAAGTTGTAAGATTCTGTAAACTAATTGAGTAGAAGAAGAAAGATGATGACCCATTTTTCTTCCAGTAGCCTGTGTTACAGCCAAGAATGACAGGTTTTTTTCTCTTTATTAATAGTAAGTCACAACTTTGGTCTCTAGAAAATAATATTCATATAATTTAGAAACTGTTTGATTTTCACCCTATTTATAGATAAAACATAAAAGGAGCATACTGTCAAGATATTTGCATTTGTTATTGAAAGAAAAATTAAAAATCATTGATAGCCTGATAGAAACCTGGATGTAGAGAGAAAGAGAATGATGAGGGTAGTTCAGAGATGCTAATTTTCCCATCTTGCAGAGTGGAGTAAAAATTTTAAAGAATGCAGTCAAGACAGACTGTGGAAGGCATATATACCAAAGATAATGGTTTCAATGTGCTATTAAAGCCATAGAGTTCACCAGCATATAATTAAAATTTTTAATAAAACTTCAAGGGGAAGGTAAGGAGGTAGGAAAAAGTCAACTATTCATGAAAGTCTAAAGACTAATCAATAAATGGCAAGATAAACATATTATTTAGGAGTATAGTGGTAGCCCCCAGAAATGTTTGAATGTGATTCTCTGGGGGACTGGGACTTGGCAAAAAGTTGGGGACATAAAATCCTTTTAATTTAATATCTTTTACTGTCTGAATTTCTTTTAACCAAGTGTGGTCCTCAGCACACTACTTAATCCCTCTAAGCCTCAATTTCTTCATCTATAAGACAGGGATGATGACAGTAACCACTTTATCAGGCTGTTTTGAAGATTAAATAATATAAACAGTAAGGTGCCTGGCATCAGAAAAGGGCTTGATAATTTCTTCTAATTGCTCTAAAATGATGAGTCCTCTTTTCATAAATGCATAAATCAACATGCAGAAAGAGTAAGTTTCTTGCTCAAAGGAGCAACCGCTTGAGCAGGGATTAAAAACTGGGAGCTTGCAACCATGTGCAAGTACTATTCACAGGCACCCAGCATGAAGAGAGGCTCACTCTTGTGCTCTCTCTCCAATTTATTTTTCTATAGAATTTTAATTTATTACAAGAAGCATCTGTCATTTTTACTTAAAAAGCACCGATAAAGCCATTTTCAGCATTTATAATAATATAACAGAAAAGAAAGGAAATACAGAAAGCCTTGCTTCTGGAAATCATGTCCTCTGGGCTTATGATTTATTTGATATCTTTGAAAGCCCAAAAGAAATGCAACTGCAGAACAGAAATGTTCTCCAGGCTCCCTCTTCCATACACTGCCCTGCTCTCTGAGCAGCTGGCCACCAGAAAGGCTCAGCTCTGCAGTTCCAAGGGTCCACATGGAATCAGTGGAAGAGAGTTGTTACTGTGTCCCTCACTCTTCAAAAAGGGACATTTCTTTTCCTTTTGGGACACTCCTCCCTCCCTCTCCAACCTAGTCTATGTAGTTCTGGAAGGTGGTGGTTTCATGACTCAGGGCCACCTTTGGGGTTGAACTGGGAGTTTCTACTGGATATCTTGGTAATATATGCTCCCTTTCTGCAGGGCTGGCTCCATGGCAGAATGAAAGCTTAGAGGTGTAAAAGCAGATCTGACAGTAGGGTGGGATGGGATTCTGTTGTTAAACTCAGAACACCTGTATCTACTCAAGCCTGAAGTCAATCCCTGGACCTTCCCATTACGTGAGCCAACAGATTCTCTTGTTTTTTCAAGTCTTTTTGAGTTGAGTTTTCATTATTTGCAACCAAGAGTCCTAATACTGTGTTCTAAATTCTAGACAGCCTAGGAGGACTTCAAGTGCATCATCACATGAGTTCTCCATTCACTGCTTATACCAAAACTCTATGGCATTCTGAAGCATTTGAATGAACTTAAAATAGAATGCCTCAGCTTGCTCAAGTCTCAGAGCGGAATCAGGGCATCAGCCTTGGGCTGCAGGGAGGTGGAAGACAACAGTGAATCCTTGGAGAATGACCCGCAAAACCACAGGTCAATTTAGAGAGCAGAAAACTTTTCCTTAAAAGTAATGTGCTTTATGTTACACACAAAAATAAGTCTGTGTGAGACATACATGTTCACTAGCTTAATTTAATTATTCCACAATGTATATATATCAAAATATCACTTTGTGCCCCATAAATATACACAATTATTGTCAATTTTAAAACTAAATTTACTTACTGTCAGGAAAAAGTAGTAATGTGTTTTAGATTATGATATGACTTAGAGTTAATGTAGAGAGGTTTTTCTGGAAGGTCTTCCCTGGAGCTTCCAGGGAAGGCTCAGTCATTATCATCCTCATTTGCTATTAGTGATTTTATTTCACTTATTTAAAAACTCATGGCTCAGAGGAAACTCACAGGATGCATGTGGTCCATGGGGCAGAGGTGTGGGGAGAGGGCTGGGAGGACCTCAGCACCCAGGGTGGACTGGTTGAGTGTACTGCTCCCTGGCCCATGCTCAGGTGTCTGGTTTCCAGCTAAACATGTGCAACTGCAGGCAAGGCTACATGAGAAAAACCTTTGTGTCAGCATCCTGCTGAAACAGAAGACAGAATGGAATCTTGCCTCTGTGCAGGGACTCACTCATTTGCTCACTCATTCATTCTTTCACAATGTATTGAGGGCCCACTATGTGCCAGGCACTGTGTTAGACATATAAGGATTACAAAACAGACCAGGGCCCTTGCCAACAATGCTGCTGGATTACTCTGTTCAAAGAGTGCAAGGTGAGGAAAGGATGGTTTAAAAAGCCAGGTCAAAGGCATCTTGGGCATGGCTGAACTATCAGTGTCCCACAGGTCTTGGGTTCTGGGTCATTCCCACAAATGGGTGAGAAATCACTATCTACCTGCTTTCTTTCCCAGGCATTTTCTCTCATCAAGCTGCTGCTTCTCAGCTTCAGTAGGTGAGTATGAGAGGTGGCTTGGGAAGGCAGGGAGATGCTCTCCTCATGATGAGATTTATAGGGAAAAGCTTTCCAATGTGAACTGTCCAGAGTTGTCCATGCTTGATTTTTCTGACTTATTTTTTACAAGATTCCAAGTTGGCTGAATGCAGTGGCTCATGCCTATAATCCCAGCAGTTTGGGAGGCCGAGGCAGGCAGATTGCTGAGCCCAGGAGTTTGAGACCATATTGGGCAACATGGCAAAACCCCATCTCTACAAATATACAAAAATTAGGCATGGTGGTGCATGCCTGTAGTCCCAGCTACTCCAGAGGCTAAGGAGGTAGCATAGATTGAGCTCAGGATGCAGAGGTTGCAAGGAGCCAAAATTGTACCATTGTACTCCAGCCTGGGTGATGAAGCCAGACCCTATCTCAAAAATAAAGAAGGAGAGGAAAGGGGAAAGGGGAAAGGAAAAGGGAAAGGGAAAGGAAAGGGAAAGGGAAAGGAAAAGAAAAAGGAAAGGAAAGGAAGAAGGAAAGATTCCAAGTTATCCCTGACATCCCCGAGGATGATCACACAAAGTTTCTTAGCTCTGTGTAGTTTCACAACCTTAAGCATGATAATCTTTTATTTTTATTTTTATTTTTTTGCTTTTTTATTTTGTAACATGATAATCCTTTAAATGCAACAGCATACTACCCAAAGCAGTCTACAGGTTCAATGCAATGCCTATCAATATACCAATGAAATTCTTCATTGAAATAGAAAGAAATTCCTAAGGTTTGTATAGAATCACAAATGATCTCGAATAGCCAAAGCAATCCTGATCAAAAAGAACATAGCTGGAGACATTATACTATCAGACCTCAAAATATACCACAAAGCTGTTGTAACCAAAACAGCATGGTACTGGCATAAAAACAGACACAGAAACCAATGAAGCAGAGTAGAAAACCCCAACATTAATCCATATATCTACAGCTAACTGATTTTTAATAAAGGTACCAAGAACACTCACTGGGGAAAGGAGAGTCTCTTCCACAAATGGTGCTGAGAACACTGAGTATCTATATACAGAAGTATGAAACTAGACTTCCACCTCTTACCTTACACAAAAATCATCTTAAAATGGATCAAAGACCTAAATGTGAGACCTAAAGTGATAAAATTGCTAGGAAAAAAATAGGGAAATGTTTCTGGACATTGGTCTGGATAGGGTTTTATAAATAAGATCTCAAAAGCACAGGCAACAGAAACAAAAATAAACAAATGGCATTAAATTAACAGTTTCTGCACAACAAAGGAAACAACTGACAGAGTGAAAAGACAACCTACAGAATGGGAGAACATATTTGCAAACTATTAACTGGACAATGAGCTGATATTCAGAATATACAAGGAACTGAAGCAACAGCAAAAAACCAAACAATCCAATTAAAAAATGGGAAAATGATCTGAAAACACTGTTTTTAAAAAGACATACAAATGACTGGATCTCATTCTTTTTCAGGGCTGAACAGTACTCCATTATGAATAAGCCAGGCACAGAAAGACAAACATTATATGTTCTCACTTATTTGTGGGATCTAAAAATCGAAACAGTTGGACTCGTAGAGATAGAGAGTAGAAGGATGGTTACTAGAGGCTGAGCAGGAAGGGTAGTGGGAGGTGAGGAGGGAGATGAAGATGGTTAATGAGTACAAAAAAATCATTCGAATGAATATGACCCAGCATTTGATAGCACAACAGGGTGACTACAGTCAATACTAATTTAACTGTAATTTTAAAATAATTTAAATCATAAAATTAAGATGGTAACACAAACTAATTTTGAGGATAAATGCTTGAGGGGATGGATCTCCATTTTCCATGGCATGATTATTATGCATTGCATGCCTGTATCAAAATATTTCATGTGCACCACAAATATATATGCCTACTATGTACCCACAAAAATAAAACATTTTTAAAAAAGACATATACACATGGCCAACAAATATGTGAAAAAATACTCAAATTACTAATCATTAGAGATTTGTAAAGCAAAACCACAGTCAGGTAGCATCTCACCCTAATTAGCATGGCTATTATCAAAAGAACAAAAAATAACAAATGCTGGTGAGGATGCAGAGAAAAGGGGACTCTTATGCACAGTTGGTGGGACTATAATTAGCATAGCCACTATGGAGAACAGTGTGGAGGTCTCTCACAAAACTACAAATGTGATTCAGCAATTCCACTACTAGGAATTTATCCAAACGAAAGGAAATCATTATACCGAAGAGATATCTGCACCCCTATGTTTACTGCAGTGATATTCATAGCAGCCAAGATACAGAATTAACCTAGGTGTCTAACAATGGATGAAGGGATGAAAGGTATGGTATATAGAAGAATGGCTAATATTGAAAAGACTGACAATACCCAGCGCTGGTTTGATAAGTTTGGTGAGTTCTTATAAGTTTAACTATATAGTGATTACTATACAATACAGTTATTCCATTGTCAGGTATGAAACTCAACAGAAATTATATTTCTACACCAAGACTTGTACATGGGGCACAGAGATCCACTATCTTGTCTCACCACTGCCCAAGACACAGACAATGGCTTCTGTTTGCAAGTCCCTATGAAATATTTCTAAGAAAAATGAAAAGACTCTACAAGAAAACGTATCGCAATTTATTCATAATAGCCAAAAAAATAGAAGCCAATTAAATGCCCATCAGCAGGTGAATGGATAAACAAATTAAACTGTATGCACAAATGGACTGTTATTCAACAATAAAAAGGAACTGCTGGCAGGGCACTGTGGCTCACATCTGTAATTCCAGCACTTTGGTAGGCTGTGGTGGGTGGATCACTTGAATCCAGGAGCTCAAGACTAGCCTGAGCAACATGGCAAAAACTCATCTCTACTAAAAATACAAAAATTAACGGGGCGTGGTGGCATGTGACTACAGTCTGAGCTACTTGGGAGGCTGAAGCAAGAGGACTGCTTGAGACCAGGAGTTTGAAGTGGCAGTGAGCTATGATTGTACCACTGCACAACAGCCCGGGCAACAGGAGACCCTGTATCAAAAGAGGAAAAAAGGAACTGCCGATATAAATGACATGAATGAACCTCAAAAACATTATACTAAATAAAAGAATAGTTAAATAAAAATTACAACTGTATTATTCCACTTACATAAGATTTTAAAGCAAAACTAATCAACATTGACAAAAAGCAGATCATTGGTTACATGAAGCCAGCAGTGGGACTGACAGCAAAGGGGTACAAGGAAACTTTTCAAGAAGTTGGAAATGTTCTATATCTTGATTGTAGTTGTGATTATATGTTTGTACATATTTGTCAAAACCCATTGAACTGTACACTTAAAATGAATGCAACATTCTCTTTGTAAATTTATACTTCAATAAGGTTTAACCCCCAAAAAGAATAATTTTAAAATATAGGTGATGTAATACAAAAATGTGGTCTATATATGCCATGAAATACCATTCAGTCATAAAAAAGAATGAAGTTCTGTCATTCACAGCAACATAGCTAGAACTGGAGGACATTATGTTAAGTGAAATAAGCCAGGAAGAGAAAGCTAAACACGCATGTTCTCACTCAAACATGAAAGCTAAGGAAATTAATCTCATAGAAGTAAAAAGTAGAGCAAAGGATACTAGAGGCTGGGAAGGGTAAGGGGAAGAAGGTGACAGGAAGAGACTTATTAAAAGATACAAAATTTCAGCTAGATAGGAGGAATAAGTTCTAGTGTTCTATACCAGAAGATGACTATAGTTAATGATAATATATAATACAGTTTCAAATAGCCAGAAGGAGAGTACTGAATGTTCCCAATATAAAGAAGTGATAGATGTTTCAGATGATAGCTATGCTAATTACCCCGCTCTGATCACTACACCTGATACGTATCAAAACATCACTGTGTACTCCATAAATATGTAACATTATTATCTGTCAATAAAAAGCCTTAACGTCAGAAGAAAGGCATGGAAATTTATAACTTTTATTAACTAAGGGGAAATGCTAACTATCTTAAGATTTCTCAGAGAAAGAGAAAGCTGGCATGGTTTTTAAGAACTAGCTTATTAAAAAGTTTAAACATTTCTTAACTTTTATCTTTTGGTATGGTATAATTCCTCTAAAAATTGAAAATTTAATATGGTCTTTTAGAAAAAAAATCAGCAAACCTTCAAAATTTACCAATGACAATATAGTTAGAATTGATTACTTTAAGTTCTTAGAGCTATAGTTTTCTCATCTGCAAAATGAATAAGTTGTGCCTTACAGAGCTACAGGAAGAATTAGATAGCTCAACTGAGAGCTCTCAGAGAAAGGCCAGACCCTTGGTGCCCACTGAGGGTGCGAGCAGAGTCTGAATGTGAGTGAACACACTTTCCTGCATGGCCTCTGTGCAGCTGTCCTGTACCAAATGCCGCAAATGAGTTATTCTCAGGAGGGTACATGTGTCCCATTGTGGGCAATAGCATCATGTCTTGGAAGAAGTGTTTTTTCCCAAACACTCATGTTCTTGGAGATTCTATGGTGACCTGTCTTTCCACTTTGCTCCATTTCCTTAGGGAGAATGATTGTAATGAAGTATCTTACTGATGGGACACAAAGCAAGGCTGAGGGTGACAGACTGCTGCTTGATGATGTAAATAAATTTATAACATAGATGTATGACCAGATCTGTCCTGCAAGAGCTCACACGGTTGTCAGGATGAGAGAATGCCCTAAAGGCCAGAGGCAAGAGGCTGGGGTGTGGCCATCTCACTATTGAAGCTGCCCTTGAAGGAAGGAATGAGTGAGTGATGTGTTCCAGGACAGGCTGGGCAAGTCCCTTGGAATTATACTGGAAAAGTGCAGTACCATAGATAAAGACAATGCTCTGGGGCCACGGAGAAAAGAATTCAAATTCTGGAGCTCTCTCTGTCTGGAAGTACTGCGTCGGCCAAGTTATTCTACCTCTTGGTGCCTCAAACTCCATCAAAGGGAAACGACAATAGCTCCTACTGCTACAATTTGGTTGTTGAGATTAAATGACAGGTAGAATATAAAGCATATTGCAAAGTCTAGCACAAAACACTGTGCAGTCTGAAGTACATGTTATCAGTAGCACCATTATTAGCACAGGCTCTGAACCTGGGTTCTAGTCCCTGCTCTGCCACCTCTTAACTGGTGTGACTTTGGGCCAACCACTTAACCTTTCTCTGCCACCATTTTCTCACCTGTAATACAGGGCTATTAATGGCACCATTGGGTTCTGTGAGTAGTTGACAGAAGAATCCAAGTAAAATACTCATCTCTGACACAATAAAACCAATTACTATCTTCACTACTGTCAAGAGTGCTTTAGAGGAGGTGTATGTAGATGGGGAGGGTCAGGTGTCCTTTTCTGGGAGTGTCTAAGGGAATAGGTGAAGAGAGCTGGGGTTTAACATACATGTGGGGTCTGGGAGGCAGAGGTGAGAAGCCCTGTTGCACATTGAACAAACAGCAGGAGGAATGACTGCATGCTCTCTCCCATCAGAAATAAGCATCTTCACAGATTAAAGAGATTAACTTCCTCCTTCCCTCAAATAGTCGATCTCCTCTCTCGGTGGCCAATGTCCAAGCTGAAAAGGAAAGGCTGGGCAGTACTCTCATGCCCCCAGGGTGGGGCTTCCCAAAGAGTCTCATCTTGTATCAGAGTCACTGAGAGGACAAAATCCTAGGAGAACCCAGGGCCCCTGCCTAGTCTAGCTCTGGGCCCTGGCCCAGAAAAATATACAAATTTGGCCTCATACTTCACTCCCAGAGCCCTTGGGCTTCTAGAGAATTGCTTAGCCACTGAACAGCCCAGCTCTTGAGGAAGGAAAATGTGACAACATTGTTTTTAGGAGCTACAGGTGGGCAGGTGGCAAAAACTCTTTTGTAACACAGCTACAGGCTTATCTGCTGGGCTTGCAGTTAAGGGGAGGAAAGAACATTTATTTGAGAACTTCTTAGGTGGCAACTGGTGGGTGACATGCTTTGGAGTAAAGCTCTCTTCTGTAACTAAATTCTAACTTTTAAAAAAAGTGAGGCTCCTTTTCTGCAGCTGTAGAGACAACAGCAGATTTTCTAAATCCTTTAAGTCTCTTTTTTGACCCCTGTCAGCCTTACCTCATTACTTGGTGTCTCAATGTTCTCCCTAATTCCCAGCTCAGGGAAGGCATTAGGAAGAATATTGATTAAGCATTTAAAAAATGATTCATTAAAAAATTATATAAGCACTTTTTTGACTCATTTTGCTATAATTTATTAACAGCCTTCCCAACCCAAGCTACTTTGAAAGAAGTCTTTTCTACATGGAGAGAATCCTTGTTTGTATATCTAGATATTCAGAAGGGGCCCTTCACATGAGGTAGAAGAAGATGAAGAGAAGCTCTCATTGAAAAAAAATTAGGACTATTTTTCTAGCTAAGAAAACTTTTGGAAAAGAGAAAATATGGGAAGGGGGGAAATGTATCCTATCAGATTTAAGATATATTACAAATATATAATAATTAAAACAGTGTGGTATGTTTAAAAACATAGCTATAAATAGAAAAAGAAAACTCTGAAAGATAATGTACCAAAATGTAACTGCTGATATCTGTGAATGGGGTATTATGGGTAACTTTAATTTTTCAAATTGCATAAATATATACTATTTTATAAACAGAGAAGAAAGATACTACAACTTAGATGAAACTTTCTAAGTAAGAGGAAGGAAGATGATATGCCCTAAAGCGTATTAGGAAGGCCTGTAGCCACAGAGAGAATAATATGGAAGCTCTACCCTCCTCACTTACTTGTCTGTGATATTGGGAGAGTCATGTACTCCCTTTGAACCTACTTCACACTTAAAAATCATGTTTATAAAATCTACCTCACAGGCTGTGAAATTAAGACAATGTCACAAAGCACCTATTACGATACTGGTACATAGCAGGAATGCATCGGAGAGTGAGGGTGACCGGCTACAAGAAATATGGTAAAAAAAAGAGTAATCAACAAATATAGAGATAAATCTAGATAAGAATTGGTACAGAATATAAAAATAAGAATTAAAACACTACCAAACTTTGCTTATATGGATTTCAGATTCATGGAAGTTCACTATATCCTGGCATAGAAATCACTAACAGAAAAACTATATTCCCACATTTTTTTTTTTTTTAGCATGGGGGCAGGTAGAGGTGTTGCAATTTTTCACAAGGGCAATTCTCCATAATTCTCATAAATAACTTCTAGGTCTGCATGGACCATCCATCTTTAAGGAGTTTAGTTCTAAACAGGCATGTTTTTTGAGCATTTTGCTGTGCCAAGTCTAGTTCAAAATACTGGGGTTATAAAGGAGGCTAAGACCAAGTGCTGCCCCAGTGAGCTCACAGTGTAACAGGAAGTGATGCTCCTGGGCTTGGATGAGTGGGTTGTGATGGTCACATAACTAGCCAGGATAGGAATATAGGAAGAGGATCAGGTTTGGAGGAAAGGCAGAAAATTTAGGTAGGACAATTATATTTGGGGTGCCCATCACATCCCCAGGTACTAAGACCTGGTGAGCATTTGGATATACCAGCCTGGATATATATACATATAATATATATATAATATCAATATATATTATATATATAATATATATATTATATATAATACATATAATATCAATATATATTATATATAATATATATCTATATATATAATATATATTGATATTATATATAATATATATAATATATATTGATATTATATATATTATATATATATTCTTCAGAGGGTAGAAATTTTGACTAGAAATATAGATTGAGGACCTCCTTGGTACACAGGTAGTATTAGGCTGGTTATGGGTATATTGCAGGTATAAATGATCATTATCATATTTTACTGAGAAAAATGTAAACAAGTAATTTGCTGATATGTCACTGACTGAACTAGAAGCAAATCTGGGAACAGACTGTAGACATCATTCTTGGGTCAGTGCCTTAACATCTGACCAGGTTGTTTTTCTTCCAGAAATCCTAATAGTGTTCTTACTGCAAATTGGGTCTTTCGCTTCAGAGTCCAAGCAAATAGAAAGCTGCATGCATCAAAGAGTCAGAATAAAATCTAATATCATTGTGTTGTTTCCCTAAAACAACCTACTTAACATCATACTTCGAATACTAATTACTTCCAGGCAGTTGTTGTGCAAGCAGTTTTTGAATTTCTTTTTCTGTGACACAAGTAAATGTATAAACATGTGTATTCTCATTAGAAGACAGACTGGAATCACACAGAACAGCACTGAAATTACAATCACATTAAAGTTTCACCTAGGAATGCCAGACTAATTTTGGCTCATTAGACTAAAATAATAGTTATGAGAAGGAGGGGACAGCCTACATGAAACATGGCTCAGGCCCTGGCTGCCAGTGAAGAGGCAAAGCATTCCTATGCCTTCTTCCCCAGCACAGTAGGGCACTGTGCAAACTACGAGTTTACTCGGGAGAGACTCTGTGAGATTCTGAAGATCTTGTTACTCCCAGTGTGGTTCTCGGACCAGCAGTATGGGCACAGCCTGGAAGCTAGATAGAAAAGCGTAATCTCAGACCTCCACACTCACACTGTGACCTGCTGAATCAGAATCTGCATTTTAGCAAGATTCCCATGTGTAGCAAAATTAGCTGGGTGTTTTCGGAGGTGCCATGATTTTTTTCTTTTTTTTTTTTTTGAGATGGAGTCTCACTCTGTCGCCCAGGCTGGAGGGTAGTGGTGCTTTCTTGGCTCACTGCAACCTCCGCCTCCTGGGTTTAAGCGATTCTCTTGCCTCAGCCTCCCGAGTAGCTGAGATTACAGGTGCCCGCTACCAAGCCTGGCTAATTTTATTGTTTTTGTATTTTTAGTAGAGACTGGGATTTCACCATGCTGGCCAGGCTGGTCTTGAACTCCTGAGCTCAAGTGATCCGCCTGCCTCAGCCTCCCGAAGTGCTGGGATTACAGGAGTGAGCCACTGTGCCCGGCCATAATTTTTTTCTTTAAAATTTTGAACAAAATCCACTTAGTAGGACGAGATAGTTAACTTGTTTCTCCCCTTGTCATTTTTTTTTAAGGAAAAAGAACTGAACAAGGTTATAAAAAGTTTTAAAGAAGAAGTGAATAATTAAAATGCTACTCCCAAATTCAGACACAATAGTTATAAGAAAATACAATGCTAATAATACTATTGAGACAAATTCAAATCATTCTACACAGAAGGTACACGAAGGAATCTGTGACAAACTAAATTGAGAATGATGAAGCTGAACTAACATTTTTTGTTAGTAAAAAACTAAGCACAGCAGCAATTAAAATCCATGACCAATTTAAAACGACCTTGATAATTTGTGAAAAATGAAGTATACCTCCTGAAAATGGTAAACATGTGATCCGTCAGCTGTGCTTCGGTTTGTGTATGCAGGGTAAATGCACCTGATGGCAGTGATCGAAGCAACCCCTTAGAATGTCCCTGTATGGCAGATGCACAGGAATGTGTGTTCCAAGCTGGGGAATCCAGGTGTTGCCAACCTGAAGATTCATTCTTTATCTTTGATAAACATCTAACCCCTGGCCTGTCTTGTGGAACACATGCCATATAGGGGATTGAGGCCCTGAGTTTTGGATAAATGAAGGCTGCTAGGTGGAGGTCGCTAAGGGGAGGGTGTTAAGTGAAAATGCTACACAAACTACATGCTGTTTGGAAGTGGTTGTGGTTTTCCTGCCCAGTCTGTGGCTACTGAGCTGTGCAACTCTGCTGTCCAGCTCGCCACTACTGGACTGTAGGAAGGTGGGTATGTTGCCCAGCCTGCTACCACTGGATTGCAGGAAGGTGGGTATGTTGTCCAGCCTGCTACCACTGGACTGTAGGAAGGTGGGTATGTTGTCCAGCCCGCCACTACTGGACTGCAGGAAGGTGGGTATGTTGCCCAGCCTGCTACCACTGGATTGCAGGAAGGTGGGTATGTTGTCCAGCCCGCCACTACTGGACTGTAGGAAGGTGGATATGTTGTCCAGCCTGCTGCCACTGGACTGTTTCTGTATATAAGTCAGTTCCCCTGTCCAGCCTGATGCCTCTGAACTCTCTCCCCTGCATGTAAGCCCCTAATAAAACCCCACATCTTGCTTGCTGGCTCTGGGTCTTTTCTTTGGCCTCTAGAACCTGGTGCCTTCCTTACTGAGGTTAACAGGGGTTAAGAATACAGAATGAGAAGATTCAGCAACCACTGATAACACACTCAACAGCAGTGAAAGAGAAAGCATTCTAGGTCTTTCAGAGGGACTCTAATATAGATGATTGGTTATACAGACGATGAAACAGCTAAGGCTCCTGGGAGAGAATGGTGAGGCATCTCAGAAACTAGGAATAGAGACCTTTCTCCCAACTCAAGGCCAGAGGGATAAGGGAACAGGCAGTGTATCCTAGAGCTGGGAGCTGGGGCCACAGAGAAGGTGCAGCTGCTTCTAGAGATGCTGCCTCAGGCAGAGAGACAGGAAATATGCTGTACCCTGTCTGCTGTCTTCCTTCTGCTCTCCCACCTCTTTGCATAGCCTGATACTGGCCAAACTGAGAAGGGAGTCTGCATAGCACAGCCTGTGAGAGTCAGCACTGTACCCCCTCACTGTCCAATCCCAGGAACACAGAGCAGAGCAGGGGAAAGGAAAGGGTGGAAAATGCCTGGCACCTATACCAATGTTAGCTTATGAGCACTAGATCCCAGTAACCCTAATAACTCACTTCATAGATTACAGCAAGTGGCCTTCATTTCCAACAGAAATCTAAGTCTGTAGAATTGTGACCCACTTGCCTACAAGAAGGGAAGAAAAGAACTATATCTGGGATCCGTTTGCAGCCTGTGAAAAGCATCCTGGTGCCTCCAGAACTTGGGTTGGGTGTCAGAATGCACTTCACTATTTACCGCCTGAGTGACCAAAAGCAAGTTGCTAATCTCTCTGGGTGCCATGTTCCTTACCTGCAAAAATGGAGATGCTTATCTTTATCTGGTGGAGTTTTATGAGGCATCATTGACCTAATATGCTTAAGCATCTACTGTAGAACCTGAATATAACTAAGCACTAAGAAAATGGCAGTCATTTAATCTCAGAAAAAACAAGATCATCATTAGATTTAAGTCATATTATAAGGTGTTTTCTTCTAAAGAAGTAAAACAAAACAGCTCTTTTCTTTTTTTTTTTCTAAGGAAGTAAAAATAAAAGCTCTTCTATATGGACCACCATATAGGGGCAGTAGGAGGACCCTGGTTTACTACTGATTAGGGCCAACAACTGACATCTATCTGGGACTCAGATGTTTGTTACATGTTTTTATAGAGTAAAGCTGTGCAGGCACAGTTTCCCTCAATGACCGTGTACACCGTCTCCCACCTGCGGAGGTCTGCATGGAACGTTCCAACTGGGTCTGTCACCTGCCGTTGGCAGCTCACCCACCTGACTACTCAGCATTGAGGAGAGGTCCCAGCAATGGCCTTGCTAATAACATCATTTGCTCCTATTCTGCTTAGTGAGACTCAACTCTTAGGAATTATTATTTTTAAATAGTTCCTTGGATACAGGGACCTTCAAATAAACTCAAGGTACAGTGACACAGTTTGCAAAACACAAAACAAAAACCCCAAGAACAAAAACCAGTTTTTTTCTCCTTCAAATTTGGTTGTAGGAAATGTATTTAACCTTTAAGAAATTTTATTTCCTCAGATGCAAATGAAGAGAATAAATATTCCATCCGATTTTTATAAAGATTAAATGACACAAACACATGGGAATTACTCAGCACAGTGCCTCACCAAGGTAACTTTTCAATACATGCTGTTTTTTGTTACCATCAACATCATTGTTTGATCCTAAGCCCTCGTTCACTCCTTTTTGAAAGGATGTAGGTATAAGCAGTAAATTAATAGGAAAAACAGACTTGGCAGGAAATGTATTTGATTCTTACATTTTATCTTAACCAAAACGTTAGATTTGGGGGCTAAGGTGTTTCTTAACCTTTAGCAGTTCTTAAACTTGAATATGCATCAGGAACTCTTGGAAGGCTTATTAAAGCTAGCTTGCTGGGCTCCACCCCAGAGTTTCCAATTCAGGAGGTATGGGTGGGTTCTGGGAACTGGCATTGCAGATGGCTTCTCTGGTGACATGATGCTGCAAGTACACGGATCGCACTTTAAGAACCATGGAGTTTGAGGTAGATTGAGCAGGTCCTGAAGAGCCCATGAGAAGGTAGTACTGATTCAGTGCTGTGAACAAAACAACAGAATGCCATCCAGGTGCTTGGAAGATAAGAATCCTTCAGTCCTGACAGCAGGAAGGCACTTGAGCACAGAGTCAGAGCAATCAGTTTTGACAAGTCATGAGAAGCTGAGTCCGGATGGAAGAGAACAGCCCTCACGATGGGACCACTGAGTATGTAACTGGGAATTTGCAGACAGACATGGCTCAGAGGCTGGAAGTGTCGTGTTCAGTTGATACATGACAACTGCCATTAATGTGAAGCAACTTGCTAAGGGTAAGATGCCAGAACTGACAAATAGTGAGAAGGAAGAAAAGCCTGGAAGAGAAGAGAGGAGATGTGCGCCTGATTTACCGGTAGCTGCTTGTAGGCCCTCTATATGCAATTTCTCTGATCCCTATGGCAATTAGAGGGAGACAGAGAAGGAAAATGAGGCTGAATGAGGTAGAAGATGCCCAAGGTCACATAGCTAGTGTGATGGTTAATATTGAGTGTCAACTTGATTGGAATGAAGGATACAAAGTATTGACCCTGGCTGTGTCTGTGAGGGTGTTGCCAAAGGAGATTAACATTTGAGTCAGTGAGCTGGGAAAGGCAGACCCACCCCTAATCTGCTGGGCACCATCTAATCAGAGGCCAGTGAATATAAAGCGGGCAGAAAAATGTGAGAAGGAGAGATTGGCCTAGCCTCCCAGCCTACATCTTTCTCCTGTGCTGGATGCTTCCTGCCCTTGAACATCAGACTCCATGTTCTTCAGTTTTGAGACTCAGACTGGCCCTTCTTCCTCTTCAAGCTTGCGGACATTCTATTGTGGGACCTCGTGATCGTGTAAGTTAATACTTGATAAACTCCTTTATATATCTATTTTATTAGTTCTGTCCCTTTAGAGAACCCTCACTGATAATACAAGCTAGTAAGTGACAGGGCTGGGATCTGAGCTCCATCTGCCTGCAAAGCCCCACGCCTCCACTGGATCACATGTACCATGGGTATGGGTGCCAGGCCTGGTTCTAAGCCTTATATGACCAACCCATTCAACCCTCCCAACAACCCTATGGGGCAAGCACTTTATTCACAGAGGAGAGACCGGAAGTTCCATGACCTGCCTGAGGATATATGAACGGTAAGAGGCAGAATCCATCACCACTGTAGGACCTCTTCTTTATGAGGGAGGCAATTGAAAAAAGAAAGAAACAGAGCCAGGCAGACGTGAGTAGATGACCGGGCAGCTTACTTAAGAATGCCTGCTGGCATAGCAGCCATGCCTCAGAGGCCAAGCCAGGTGGGGGTTGTGTGCAGACCCCAGTTGCCCTTCTTCCCAGCTGCATTCTACTAGTCCCAGTGCACTCACCCTCTCTGGATCCAATCCATTTCCTTCATACCCATAACTCTGCAACAACACCCCTGCCAGGGGACACTAAATCCTAAATGCCCACCTTGAAAAGCCAGCCTTTCTTTCCAGGAGAAGCCTCCCTAAGAAGCCGTAAATAGAGAACCAAAAACAAACGTTGAGAGAAAGGTGTGGGTTGGCACAGGTGCATGGGGAGGCAGGGTTCCAGTCACTGCTGAACTGGCCCTCCTCTCCCTCCACGTCACCAACCACACTAGCCCTGGCCACAATGGTGACTAGTCCTGATCTTTCTCCTAATGGGCTAACCGAGTGTGAAATCTCCTTCTTCCTCAGACAGAGCCTTTCATGGCTATCAAGATTAAAAGATTTTGATGTCACAGAAAGCACTCAAAAGACCTTTGGAGTAGTGGGGAATCCTGGCCCAAGGGAGTCTGTGATTTGGCTGTGTCTGTGTTTGGGACTTCACAGTCCAAAACACTTTGCTATACTTCCCCCGGAGAGGTGAAGTCTAAGTTCCCACTCCTTTTGAAACTGTGCTAGTCTTGGTGAGTTGTTTATTTACTAGAACATGGCAGAAGTGAGGTTCTGGGATTTCTGAGGCTAAGTCAGGTGAGGGTTTGTGTGCTGGGCTGTGTCTATGAGGGTGTTGCCAAAGGAGATTAACGTAAGAAGTCTTGCATTTCCATTCCAGGATGCCTGGAGCACTGTCTGGAAGCCCTGAGAACAAGGCAATCCTCCAGGCTGCCTTGCACCAACCCAATTCTCCCCCTTTCTTGTCTATGCATTATGTATATATAGACAAAAATATGTAGAAAAAGTACAAGAAAATAGTAAGACGATCATCTTTATGACAATCTGGATGATTTTTTCTTTTGATTTACATGTATTTATATATTTTCTACAAGACACATGAATGACTGCATAAAAATAAATTTATAATATTTATTAAAAATAAAATTTTAAACATATAAGGGCCTTTTATTTCTCATATTTCCATTTCACATGTAAAATTGGGACATCTATAATCTCCTTAATTTCTCTTTGTAGGTACTTTCCCTGTAATAAGTGATACTCTCACGCAATAATTCATACATGTCCAGTTTCTTTTTCATTCACTCTAAAATTCAGGAGGTATATTCATATCTCTTGTTAAAGTTTTATGTGCATCACACTTTGAGAGTTACCATCACTCATTTATTAGAATTCAAAACTCTCAACTGAAAATAAGATAAACAAATTTTGAAAATGTTATTAATGAATTTGCTTCCATTTTAGGCCAGGAAAGTAACATTACAATAAATTCTGGTTTCACTATAAATATTTAAATGTAAAACAATGTTGTGAGTTTAATGTAGCTACTTTCCTGTTTTTCAATATTTTTCAGACATTTTAATATTCTAGAAAAATTAACCCTTAAAATATTTACAAACATACACTATTGAGGACATATATTTCTTTGTGTCTCAGTCTCTAATATGGCTCAGCATGACATTATTAGAAAGTTGTTTTTACTTGAAAGTTGTAAATTTAGTTCATTATGAATTTTCTGTGTCAATTTTTATTTTAAAAAACACTATGTTAAAATATTGTCTCTACTGAGTTTTTTAAAAGTTAAAAAAACTACTTTATTGTGGTTTTAAGGACTACACAAAAATAATATATCTAGGGTACAAAGCATAGGGCATGCCACATTTTTACCAACATGGCATTTATTTATTATGTATTATATACTTATATCAAAATATCATATATACCCCATATTATTGATTAATTTGCTTCCATTTTAGGCCAGAGAAGTAATATTCCGATTTCACTATAAATTATATATTTACATGTAAAACAATGTTGTGAGTTTAAATAGCTTCGTTTTTCAATATCTTTCAGACATTTTAATATTCTAAAAAAATTAACCCTTAAAAATACATACAAACATATACTCTTGGGGACATATATTTCCCCAATAAGATCTGCCACTTGCTGAATGCCTGTGACAAGCCTGCCTGGGTTCAGCGTGTCCCTGACAGGGCAGCTCTGGGTTTGTACCAGTGGGGCACCTGGTAGAAGGCAGCTTTGCCAATGCAAAGGGCATAGTGCCTAATGGAGCAGAGGACCTCAGGAGGAAAGGGGGGGCACCCAAAGAATCCAGTGGTGGTACCCAGGGGAATGGATGTGACGAGTGGATGCATAGTGCCCAGATTGTTCTTGGGACGGAAGAGCAGAAGAAGAAAAGTGAAAAAAAAATCCACAGATGCCACAGTTAGTTGTCAAGATGCTTGCGTTAGATGTTTGTCAAGATTCTTGCCAGAAAGGGGTGGGAAAAGAGCTTTGCAGGAGGCTGGGGTCTTGTATTAACAGGTTCCTATATTAACAGGGATAAAAACCAATGAAACTTCATTACCCAAGACAGGTCTATATGAGAATATGTTTCTGAACTGATTTGGAGGTGGGTATGTGAGGGTACCTTCTAGAACTCTGCTTGGTGCTATTGCCATGATGTGGACACAGCAGCACATCCTCTCTGCAGCCACTCTGGCCCCTGTGGAACCTCCCCAGCTGTCTCTATCCAGCTCTCAAGAGGATGGCTCGAGACTTGAGGCCACTGGCAATGACCTTGCCCTGAACTTCTCTATCTATCAGCTGGTCTCCATGGCTCTTGGCTCCACCCTGACACTTCATTCATTCTTCTCTGTATGATTCAGTGAGCTTGACTCACATTCAACCAAATGGTTGTCAGGCCTGGGGGATGGGGAATGAAATGGTTTCATTTAGCCTCAGCTGTTTGGAGGCAGGAATAAAGATCACTTGAATATAACCTTTCTTTAGCATTCTTATTTATAAAGCTGATTGAGCTTACTTCTTTATTTGTCAGAATCGGCTTGAAGTGAATAAGAGAATTTACTGTGATTATTTGGATAGCTGCTGTTCTTGCTGTAGCTGCAAAAATTTGTACTCTGAGCTAAGCTGGCCCAGAAGGACAATCTTGTGTCTTTTCCCTGCTAATCTGTGCGATCTGGGAACTGAGATAGCAAAGAACAGCCAGGACATACAGATTCTTTCCTCAACCACATCAGTCAATGTGTGGCCTTGAAGACATCAATTTATCTTTCTGCATCTCATCTCCATCATCCTCAGAATATAAATGATCCCATCTCACTCCAACCAAATTTCCAGGGACACATAGGGTTGCATGAAATGCTGCCTCACTGATGTCCTGACACACTGATGTGAGCCTATTTTGCTCTGATAACATCTTTGCATTCCTACCAAAAATGTGTACAATTTCCTTTTTGGCTTATTCATCTGTGTGACTAATAGTAACATTAAGTTATATAGTGAGGTGTCTTCCTTTCAAATTAAGCTCCTAGTTGGTTGTTGGAACAAAAAGATGATCTGATTACTGTTAATATTAAGCAATTCTTGACTTTAGCTATAATAGACACAGTGTTTCAGTTTACTGTGAAAATTAAAAGGCAGGGATTTTGCTATATTAGGCTAAAAATATGATAAAATGTCACCATTTGTTCACAATAAAATACTTAGGTTGATGTTGCTGGTTGCAGTGTAATTCATTAGTAAGATCTGCCACTTGCTGAATGCTTATGAGAAGCTTGCCGTTGAGCTGGGTCCTTTTAGTCGTCAAAAACAAACTATGAGATAGGTATCATTGTGTGAAAAGAAATATAGCTGGTTAATGGTGAAGCCAATATCCTCTTTTTGTCTATTAGTTTTTAAAGATAAAAATAATAAATAGGCCACAGGATTTAAAATATAAGTCCCCTGCTCACCTATGTTCACCATCCCTCCAGTTCCCATCTCCAGAGGCAAATTATATTATCAGTTACTTGTGCACTTACACACACATAAGAAAATACTAAAACAAAATGCCTTTCACCCTTTTTCTGCACATATATCAACATGCCATTGCATGTTGTCCAAGAGGACACTAGACATGAGTAGTAAATAAAATATTTCAATTTGAAAAAGCTTAACAGTTAAGCATGCAGAAGTGTGAATAACCTGGAAAGAAGGGAACATAGATGGGCAGAAGGTTGCCTCAAGCTACAGAGGGGAAGAGCTTTTGGGAGGTCATCAATGTAGTAAAACGAATTTCCTCAAACACAATAGCTACCATGCAGCTTTGATGAAATACGCTTTGTGACTTGAGGGTCTCGCTTCTGTTCCTGACTTTCAGGCCACAGGGTCTTTGTTGTTATCCCCATTCTGCTTTTACATAACCAGTACATGGTATCTTCATTAGTTATTAAAGTTTTCTAAACTGATCACCAAAGGGTGGTGCAGTGAGCTAAAAAAATGTCAAAATAACAAACCTTTATTTTACAATGTCGAGGCAGGGGGACTGAAAGGCAGATGTTGTCTCATCTGATGCTCCAGTCACACTGGCAACAAATTGCAAACAAGCTATAGCTGGGGGTGCAGCCACGTGTGTAAGACTGTGAGACTGAGACAAGGGAGAAAGGAGAACACACAAGAGAACGACTCACAGAGGCTGGGCCTCCACTCATTCCAAACTTATGAAACCATGAAAGGGGAATTGCTTGAAAAATAGTTTGAAATGACTCATGAGAAAAGAGCTTCATAGCAAAATCAATAGTATTATGAGATTGTAGAGAAATGCTTTTACTTCTCCACATCAACAAGTCATTTTAACGGTTTTTGGGATGCACCTAAAACGGTTTTTGTGTATTAATTTGTGGCTAAGAATCTGCAGTGACACAAGGGATGTTCTATTCAGTTCTTTAGCCCTGCACATATCTTTAACAGTCTGTCAAAAACAAAGATGCCATGTTCTAAACTTCGGGCTCAAAATGGTGCCTCTCAGCATAAGACAAAGGTACAAACAGGCCCATGCCTGTCCAAATTGGGCCAGACTAAATTGTGCTGAGGTAAAGATTGCTGAATTCAGAGAAAACCAAGTGTTGAAGCAATGAGCCATTTCCTTACTCTACTCTCAGGGGCAAGGGAAAATAAAAGAGAGAGAAATAAATAAATAGGTGGTGAAGGGTGAGTTACTTACAGTAGGGGGATGTTTTTCATTTAGAAGTTTCTGAAGATGGCAGTATCAGAGATGTGTCTTATGTTGCCAGGTGTGTGTGTTGGGGGAATGTAAGTTGTTCCTTGGGAAACGAGACCACCTCCTACTTACCTAAGGCCTACACATGGCACGGAAGAGGTGCCAGTGCTTCTGCTAGGCTAAAGCTGGCTGAAGGTAAGGTGCCAGGGGATATCAGCATCAGCAGCAAAACAATGTACATCACAGGGATGTGACTGTTTCCCCATCCAGGGATCAAGCAAAAGATGAAAGCTGGAGACCCAGAAGGATGGTCAGCCCCAGGGAGCCTGTGAACCAAGGAGAATTACACCTGGCTTCTTTAATGACATTTGGGAATCAGACTCTTCACCAGTCCACGCCAATTTCTACACCTGTTCTACTCAGCCTTGGTCATGCTGTGCAGTTGTCATTACCTGCACTGGCATGAGCTGTCTCCATGGAAGAGTGAGGGGCAGGACCTCTTCACAGGGTGGCGGGAGAGAGAATGAGTGCAAGCAGGGGAAATGCCAGACACTTAAAAAACCATCAGATCTCATGAGCACTAGCACGAGAACAGCATGGGGAAAACACTCCCATGACTCAGTTATCTCCACCTGGTCCCACCTTTGGGACCTTACCTTTGAGGGTATGGACCTCAGAGCCTAGTTTTGGTGTTTTATATGTGATCTCTTATGGAAGCCCCTTAGAGAGACTGATACTCTGTAACAAAATAGTGACATAAATTCTACAGCAAAGAGCATCATATAAAAAAAGGAACCAGGAACCAGGGACTGGGAATCTCACTCCAAGTTTGTTCCTGAGTCTAGCTTTTCGAGTCATCTTGGGTTTTGTAAATCTCAGGTTTCTCTTCTGTAAACTAAGAGAACAGAAATACAAGATTTTTAGGTTGATTTCAGCTCAGTTCTTAGATTCTAACTCTGGATCCTTAGTGATATGGTTTGGCTCCCTGTCCTCACCCAAATCTTACCTTGAATTGCAATAATTCCCTTGGGTCAAAGGTGGGACCAGGTGGAGATAAATGAGTCATGGGAGTGGTTTCCCCAGGCTGTTCTCGTGCTAGTGAGTGAATGCTCACGAGATCTGATGGTTTTATAAGCCTCCGGCATTTCCTCTGCTTGCACTCATCCTCTCTCCTGCCACCCTGTGAAGAGTGCCTTCCACCATGATCTTAAGTTTCCTGAGGCCTCCCCAGCCATGTGGAATGGTGAACCAATTAAACCTTTTTTCTCTAAAACTTACCCAGTTCCCAGGTATTTCTTCATAGCAGAATGAGAACAAACTAATACACTTAGTCAAAATACTAACTTTATTTTAAACTAATAATGTAATATAGACAACGAAGAGTAGGAATGAGATACTTGTCTTTTTTAGATGACCAATCTCATAATAGGAGCAACTTTTTCTTGACTATTTCTCAAATTTTAAGCATAAACATATTATCATATTGATATTTCATATCAGACATACAGAAATACTTCATTCTTTTTTTTCCCTCACTATAGAATATTCTACTATGGGAATGTATCACAGTCTATTCATGCTACTAAATTAAAGACACTTAGAGAGTTTCCTATTTTGTTATTACAAACAATATTGGAGTTAATATTTTTAGGCACATGTGTGCATTTCTATGTCATGTATTTCTAGAAATCAAATGATTAGCTCAAAGGCCATGTGCATTTGTAATTTTGAGAGCTATTGCTAAATGGTCTTCCCAAGCAAGGAGCTGAAGGCCATGTCCCTTCCTCCTTCCTTCTTTCCTTCTCCTTCCCCCTTTTCCTGCCTTTGTTCTTCTTCTCTCCTCCACCCCCACCCCTCCCATGAGATATTAATTTCTCTATTCCTATAGAATTCTATGGGTATATGTGTGTGTGTTCCAGCCTTAATCCACTAAAATCCCTCCTTTCACTTGAGCCTGATCTGAAACATGAAATCCGGGCTGGCATAAATGTGGTGGGATCAACGCAGATGGATTCCAGCTTTTCCATCTCTAGTCCAGACTGTGTTAAGAACCCAGGGGTGCAGAGAAGGACTGCAGGGAACAACTCAGCCATCCAACGCCCAGCTCATCTGAGGACCTTAAATCTCTTAAACCCTCACCTCTCTAGTCTGAATGAGGCCATCAACACTTAATAATAAGTAACAAGCATTAAAAAAAAAATCACAGAGTTTTAGATCAGGAAGGAACCTTTGTTATCACCAAGCCTAATCACATAGGGAAAGTGGTTAATTCATGTGCATACAACCAGTTAGCAAGGCCAGGAAATCCACTAGTTGCCAGCCTAGGGCTCACTTTCATCATAGTATACTTTCTCTTCAACTCCTGGAAACAAAAACTATCTGTCTGCCTTTTTAACACAGTAATTAGTCAATTATTTAGTGTACCACATAATTGGGTAACTTTATTTTTTCCCCAAATGTCCTTTATATGAAATCTACAGGGAAATCCAATATGTCAGATAAAAGCTGAACCATCCTATGGAGGTGTGGACTGGGGACTCAGAGCCCACCAAGCCAGGCCTGGGAAGATCCTACAAAACCCCTAGGACTCCTGCACTGTCCACATCCTTCATGATTCAATAGTCCCATCAACATACTGCCCCCACCCATCAACTCTACAATTTCTTTTATATCACAAAACCTTTGTGTGGATATACTAGAAATATGGGTCTTTAATCTTGTTTTCCGTTGAGATTGTAAAGATTTAGTCTGTACAGTTTCTAGGTGAACATAAAGAAGATCCCATCTCTGAGTCAAGCAGAATTGCTTTTTGGCATTTAATGCATTTTAAACATTTTTCAAGTACCATTTCTGATCAAGAGGTGGAATTTTGTTTTCTACTCTAGGGAAATTAACTTGTCTACAGATGATCTGGTCTCAAAGCTACCAGAAAATCATGTAGGCAGCCATTATGCTAAACAACTTCCTCCTTCCCTTCTTGTGAACCATCCTGAGCAGGTAATGAGGAGGGGCTGTTCTGTGGCTCTGACCACCAGCAATGTCCTAAAAACTCTGCAACCTAAGTACAAAGAACTGCCTTCTAGGGAACCCTGGGTTCTAACTTTGCCATTCTCAGGTATCAGACTGAAGGTTTTCCATGCTTTGACTCAATATCCTGGTTATTCTCTTTGTTAGAAGTATCAAAAATGTCTATCTGGAAATTAAGATGCACAATTGATCTGTTTGCATTCAAAACTAGATGAGTACACTACACATGCGTGCGTGCACACACACACACACACCCCTTCATGAACTGCAGAGTAAGATAAAGACATTTGTGGTTATTTGAGAACAATTACAGCGAGATAACTGAAGCTGAGATTAGAATAGGGAAGTCAGGAAGAGAGGAGAGCAGTGGCCTGTGTCGATGCAGTGAAGCTGTGGAGCAATAAAGGAAGCTGGCACCATGTCCCAGCCTTGGACATGTATGTGGGTCTGTGAAAAGAGGGGCCGTTGAGAGTGTTCAGAGGACACACGGTGCCCAGGCCTCCTGTGGTTGGTGTCTGGGAAGGGAAGTGTTGTATCCCCATGCATGCACTGGCTTCTGACCTCAGCTGCAGCAGGCTGAGCAGGTTAAACAGAGTCACCCATTCCTCTCCAACCTCAAGTGTCTTGAGCATCTTTGAGGTTAGAAATCAATATTACTTTTACTCTTGATTTTTCTTATTCACATAACTGATCCTCTGAAGTTACTTCTTGTAGCTTTGGCCTCTTGCCTCTAAACTAGACCTGCTTTAAATTGAACATTTCTTCATAGACTGGAAAGGCCATTTTTTTCTACAAGAGCAATGCTTTTTATTACGTTCATAAAAACAGGCTTGCTTTTGAGCAAGGTAACCTGCAAATGAATGCAAATGTGCCCTTTCAAAGGACACAGCCACAGATAAAAGGGCTTTTCAAAGTAAAAATTCCCTGGCTTCTCAGGACCTTCTCCCTCTCCGTTCCCCGTTCCCCGGCTGAGGCTCTATTCCCAGTGAGTGTGGCAGGGCCTTGTTCCAAAAGGCCCACTGGTGGGCAGAAGTGGGTAAGGAATGAGGTAACAGGCTCCAGGGCCCATGCAGTCAGTTCAGGCAGTCACTGGGCACCAGGCAGTCAATTCCAGTTGCCCTTTGCCCCTACACATATCTGCTTGCTACTCCTGCAGGAGCTCCCTAGGCAGGAACTGTGTCCTGTTCAACTCAATGCTGGTCATTGGGGACACAGCTAGGACAGCAGGGGCATGACTAAGACTACCTCCTTGTAGCTTTTCATCATCCATAAAGACAACCCACAGCAAGATTTATCCGTGTCAAATGCATGACTCAAGCCAAGTCCTAGGGGAGTGTGCAGTGGTCATTACGGGCTGGTCCAGAAGAGTCTATGAGACTATAGAGGAGGGAGGTTAGGGATCATGTTCTGGCTTAGCGGTAGTGCCAGGAAGGAGACAGGGTTTATTTTGAAATGGGGCCTCCTCTGAATATTTGGGAGCATATCCCTCCCAACAGCGACCTTCCCTAGCCTGAGCCTGCCTTCTCAAACTCCTGGCCTCAAACAATCCTCCTGCCTCAGCCTCCCGAGTAGCTGGGATTACAGGAGTGAACCACTGTATCCAGCTCTGCCTCCTCCTTGAAAGGTGATGGCTCTGGGCTCATCTGTTCCCATGTCTACAGGATTTTGCCCCAAATTCCTCCCCCTCTGTCTTACATTGTTGACTCCACCCTCTCAACTGGCACCTTCTCTTCATCATGAACTTGACTAAGTCTCTTTCTCATCAGTTAAAAATGAACATACAAAAGCCTCAATCCTCTCTCAGTCACTGTTTCCCTCTTGCTTTAAGGTGTAGGTTTGCTTATTATTCAGGTGTGGTGAGGCCAATAGATCAGAAGATGATTGCTGTTGAAAAGATAGTTCATTACTCACAGATCCCAAGAGAAAGAGCCACACTGTGCCACATGGGGAAGCACCAGCATTGGTCAAGAGACAGAGTGAGGGGAAACAGTGGGTAATAACTTTTGCTGTGGTTTCAATGGGAAGGAACAGATGACAAAGGGGAAACTGACTTAGTCTGAATAATTTCAGTAGGCTCTGGGGTAAAGGGGTTGTCTCTAACTATCTCGTACCTGGCCCTGGGGTGATTAGGACAAGGGAACGGTGGCCTTGAATGTGAGTGCCTCATGGAGAAAGTGGTGGGGTGTGGACTCTGGATGGGTTGGTTTGCGTTTTAAAGGCATACCCATATGTGAGCCATTTACTATCTCTAGAAATTGGCAGTCTCTCCAGGGCAGCAAGTTAAAGCATGGACTGCAGAAACCAGGACAATCTTATTGCTCACAATTGCAACTTTAACTTCTGCACTTCCCACTCCCTCCTTCAATAATCCGGTGTTCAATCCTCTGAAATTGCTCTTCCCAAGACCTTCTAAATCAAAGGGTCGTTTTGCTGGTCTTAGTTTCTTTGTTGTTTCAGCCCACAGTTTTAGGTGTTTAACCTCCTCCTTGTTTCTGAAGTGTGCTTCTTCCTTTGGCTGCCACCATACACTGACTTCCATAATGCTGGTTTCCCTTCTGTCCCTCACTGTTCCTTCTCCATTTCAGCCTTTTGTAAAGACTCCTCTTCCTCTGCCCATCTGTTGAATATCAGCACTCCCAGACCCGCATATCTTCACTTGCACAATACGAGGAGTAGAGTGATCCCAGGGTCATGCCTGTGGTGTCAGTTGACATCTCTTCTCTGCAAGACCCCATCAGCCCTGCTCATTGGATACTCCCACTTCTGCCTCCCAGCTCCCACACAACATGCCCCAAATTATAAATTGTCTTTTTTCACACAAGCTGGTTATAGTCCTACATCCTGCACTTCAGTGACTGTCATCTTTGACTCGCCCTTTCTTTCTTTCTAACCAACACTGCTACTCAAAACTCAGTGCTGCAGCTCTTCTCTCCTGCATGTTGGCTGAAACTATGCTATGACTTCATGTCCTCTGCTAGCACTTGGATCACTACAAAAAGGTTTCTAATTAGCCTGCTTACCCAGCCTCTCTCTCTATGCTAACGTCAGAATGGCCATTCTCAAATTGGAACACTGATGCACTTGGTTTTGCATTTTAGAAAGATGACTCCCCATTAACTTGGGATAATGGCAGAATGTTTTGTGGTGGCATTCCCTTCTGAGTCTGTAATTTGTGTCTCTCCCTTAGCCTCATCTCCCATTACCTTGGCATTACTTTATTACCTTGTATAAAGTATCTGTCAATTCTGGAAGGAGCTTGTCAGCATGACTTAAAAGGAAGTCAGTTAGTTTAGCATCTTGTACAGATATCTGGAATGCTTTTTGATCCTTGCCCCTAACATTACTTTGGATTGTTATTCTACTGGCCTTGACACTTTCAGTTAGCTTCGTTCAGGGATACCTATAATTATTGCTCTGGCCAGAGACATCATTAGGTCTAAAGACTACGGGCCTTACACCTGCTGTTTCTTCTGCTTCCCTCTTTCAGCTAGCCCAACTCCTACTCCTTATCTGATTCAGCCTAGTGCTGAGCTGTGTCAATAAGACCTCCCAGATCAGCCCCCTCTAGGCTCTCATAGTCTCTGCTGCTGATTCCTATTAAGGTATTTATCAGGCCATATTGAAATTTCCTGTTTTCTGTCTTTTATACAACTTTATGGCAAGACCAGTAGCATTATCTATGGGGCCCAGTGAAAAATTAAATTCAGGGTCCCTTGTTGAAAATTAGAGTCTCAAGACAGCAACAGCAGAGTATTAAACCATGCTTGAGGCCATCAAGTGACTGCAATCCCATGAAGCTGGCCCTACTTACAAGACAGAGTCTGTCATGTTCTCTGTTATAGCCCCAGTGCCTGGCCTGGTGCCTGGTCCCCAGCAGGTCTTCAATAACTATTTGCAGTACTTATGAATAGGGCAATATGTAGGTATCACAATTGGCTGCCCTCACCATTCAAGTTTTTAAAAAGTTGAGTGCACAGGTTGCAATAGTAGCATAATCTATGGATAAAGCACAGAAAGAATGGTAAACATATCAATTATCATCTTATATGTCAATAGATTTAGCTTCTGTTTAATAGACAGATGCTTGAAAAATAGTGAAGTCAATATCCAATTATATGCTGTTGATAAGAGCATATCAAAAAAGTCATAGAGAAAATTAAAAATGAAAACAAGGCCAGAGAGCATCAAGTGGACACAAAGAGAAAAGGAGGGCAAATCAGACAAAACAAGATTCAGGAAAAACCCGTTAAATAACATCGATGATTATGTTGCCAGTGATAAAAAGGAATAATATAAAATTAAAAATATAATAGGCTGAATAACTTAATTTACATATATAATAAAATCTGTTTGAAAAACAAAGATAAATTTAAAAAAACATAGTGGGGGACATTAAAAGCTCTCTCACTCTTCGATGGACCAAACACACAATTTTAAATAAGCACAGAAAGAAAGTGGATACTGCTAGCTTGATTGAAATACCTATGAAAGAATGTATAAAATTTAATACCTCTGAAACAGAAAGGGCACATTTTCTCCCAAATATGCAAGAAAGATTTAGAAAAATGAATCACATCCTGGCAGCCATAAACAAACAAAAAATACCATTTAGGCAAAATTATCTGACTGTACAAAAGGTGGCATTATTAACAAATACATAAACATACAAATTCAAATGACTTGCACATCAGATCTCCATACCCCACAAAACAAAAGTTATTCTTAGATAACTCTTCTGTCCAAGAAGAAATAACAAATCTAATTACACTGTTGAGTTTCCTGCAATTTTGTATTCTTTTCACATGTAGGTGAGACTGGTCTCGGGAGCCTGAGGAAGGAAAGAGGGATGTGTCTGGGCTAAGATTACTTTGTTAACCTGGATATTCACTTTATTATTGTTACTTAAGCTATACAAATACATATTACATAGTCTCTGGTATGTGATATAGTTTGGATCTGTGTCCCCACCCAAATCTCATCTTGAATTGTAATCCCCCTAATCCCCACATGTCTAGGGAGAGAGCTGGTGGGAGGTGCTTGGATCATGGAGGCAGTTTCCCCCATGCTGTTCTTGTGATAGTGAGTTCTCACAAAATATAAAGGGCTCTTCCCCCTTCACACCTCACTGGTCTCTCCCTGCTGCCATGCGAAGAAGGTCCCTGCTTCCCCTTTGTCTTCCACCACGATTGTAAGTTTCCTAAGGTCTCCCCAGCCATGTAGAACTGTGAATCAATTAAACCTCTTTCTTTTATAAATTACCCAGTCTTGTGTATTTCTTTATAGCAGTGTGAGAATGGACTAATACAGTACTGTACAGTGGGTGAGTTCTTACAAGATCTGGTTGTTTACAAGTGTGTGGCACCTCTTCTCTCTCTCTCAGTCCTGCTCTTGCCAGATAAGATGCCTACTCCAGCTTTGCCTTCCACCATGAGAAAAAGCTCCCTGAGGCCTCCCCAGAAGCAGATGCCACCATACCTCCTGTACAGCCTGCAGAACCATGAGCCAATTAAATCTGTTTTCTTTATCAATACCCAGTCTCAGGTATTTCTTTATAGCAATGCAAGAATGAACTTATTTAACAACTTAAAAATTTTACTTTAAGGTAGAAAAATATTAACTACAATTTAGTAGCTGGCTCAGCTGGTAAGCATTTATATAGACATAATAGCATTTATACGGATATAATAATGTAAATGTGGCTTTACTGAAAGCTATGGGAATGGGAAGTGAGGGAGGATGAGGTGGAAGAGGCTAAATTCTTTTATAACAGATAATGCCTAAAGCTAAATAATTAACAAGGAACAATACAGGCAACCTACATAGATATACATCTTGCACCTACATAGAGGAAAATGTTGTTATGAAAATCAGTGAAAGAGTTAAAATGGTTTTGGGAGGTGGGGTAGAGCTGAGAGAAGAGGGATGAAAAAAAGAGAAGAAAAAGAAAATGTAAAAAAAGTTGAAAGACTTTTTTTTAAACAAGTCTTCACTCCTTAAGCACTGTGCAAATATATCTTTAGTAAATATAACAATGTAAAAATAAAGCACAGTATAAGTTGTCTTATCCAGAACAATATATGCATTCAAGACAAGTTTAGAAACTAATGTTATAAGAGCATCTATTTGTGACTTGGATTAAAAATCTCACTGACAGAATTATGTATGTGTAGATTAAAAATAACTCAGTGGAAATGCACTTGCTGTGCCAGGAAAACTGTGTTACATGACTCAGAGTAGGTCTGATGATGATGAGAATGAAGATACAAACCACAAGTTTGAGTAAAACTGGTTCATGAAACGAGAAAAGAAAAATGACAATAGTTTTCAATTAATATATGACTATACATAATGAGTGACTTTAGAAGTGTGCCTGTCACTATATTAGTAGACAATGATTACTTCACCTCTACCTCTAAAAGTTTAGGTATCAAAGATGGACATAAGAATTCTACTTTTGTTGATCTTCTCATTGAGAAAATGGAGAACATTATTTGAGGTGACTTTAAATTCTAGCAAAAAATGGTTTATGTTTTGAGTTTCTGGAAGTTCTTTCTAAATATGACACTAAAAGTAGGAACCATAAAATAAACATTGAGATATATTATCTTACTAAAATTTAAAACTACCAGAGACATGGTATTTAAAAAATGACAATACCTAGAAGTGGCCATTATGTATCCCAACAGGCATTTTCCTGCACATGGGGTTTGAACAGATCTTTTCTTTCAGGAGAGAGACTTGGTGGTATGCATCAAGAATCCAATCAAAGTACTTACAGGTATTTAGACTTATATACAAAGATGTGCACAAAGCAGTTCTTCATAGTGAGTCATAAAAGTAGTTATAAAATTATATATCTAATAATAGGATATTGCTTAATAAAGCTTAAAGTATATCTTTACCATATATTATGAATGGCATACTATAAACCTTCTAGAAATTCTTTTTACGTAAAAACATTGCTCTATAGGAAAAGTTAGTAGATAATTCCTGACAATTAATAACCTAATTTTATATCAAAATTTTCTCCTTGGCATTTTTTTTCTGTGGCCAGAGTTTATCTTCACAATACAAACAAAAAACATTCATGCCCTTTCTGACCCGAGGTTCCCAAGATTCTGAGTGTGTACATTAGAGGAAGTTCACAGGTGTTCTGCCATTTCATCTGTGTCTTAAAGTGTATTTAGGACACTCTTGAGGCAGGCAGTGGGGCAAGGGTGTCCAGGCAGAGAAAATGCTATCTTAAAAGGCTTGGTGAGCTTGAAGTACAGGCAGGGAGGAAGGCAGAAAGCATGCCAAAACCACTGCTGTGAAAAGCACATATGCCAGGTGAGCACATTGCGGGAGGTGGTTTGACAGGCAAGTCGGAGCCAGATGTTGAAGGCCTTGAATGTGATATTCAGAGGTTGATGGAGAATCCCGGAAAGTTTTAGCGCAGAAAGATGACAATAGTGATATACTGCAGGTTTCTGGATGTCACCTCAAGTGACACTGATTTTCACTCTTCTGCTTGTGACACATTAGTGGGTCAAGACCATCATTGAAAACACACAAGCAACTTAAATAGAAATACCTGAGTGCTTAGCCTGTAGAAGGGGTTAGTACTGTTTTGCCAAACTTTTGCTTTTCTGTACAGTTTCATTTGTAGGAGTGTGTAGGTATCTGCCTCTTCGATTGTGAGATTAAATGGAACTTCTTAATGTGGGTCAAAATAAGTTTGCAATCCATTGCTGAATCCCCTATCAGGCCTCACTCAGCACCATCCTTCTCCAGGGTGTACATGCCTAATTCTGAGATGCCAGAGGTAACCCTCCTGGCTGCTAGAGAGAAATCTCATCTTGTACCACTTCTACAACCTGACATTGTTGTTGCAGTTTCCCAGGGACATCCTCATCTGGCCCAAATGCCACCATTGGAACCAGGAGTAAAGGATTGGGCTTCCACTTGAACAAGGCAAATTAAACCCACACATTTACCTATGTTCTCTCCTAAATCTCATTAAAATACAAATAAGATACAAAAGTCAAAACTCCTATGGGGCCACAGCAATAACATCTGGGAAGGTGGAAAGCAGGTGAAGCATAAGCAAATAACTCAACACCCTGAAGAAGCTAAATCCTAATGTTGCAGTGGGAAGCCTGATTCATATATCAGAGCCCCATCAAGGCTCAGGAATTACAAGCATCAGTTACCTTTCGGAGTGAGAATGCAGATAGATGAAATATTTGGCCTCCAGGTCACCTTTTACTTTGTGTTTAGGCAGGAGACTTCCCTCATTCATCTCAGATGAAGGCTTGAGGTTTACTCCTTAGAAAGGTTAGCATAGAGGGACTCTGAGACCAGGGCTTCAGGCACATCAAGGGCAGGGGCACCAACAGGAAACATATAAGTAAGTACTGGGTTTGGCCTTGGCACCCATCTGTCACTGGGTGCCCCTGAACTGGTGGACCTACATTCCCAGTAGGAGACTGGAACATTCCTCTCTGGGGAAACTAACCAACTCTAAAGAAAAAGACCTGGTGACAGTTTTCCCAGTAAACAGTCCAGCCAGATCATCCTAGGCTGAAGCCAACCAGTTAATAAGCTCTACTAAGGCCCACTGACCCTCAAATCAGTTTTCAGTGCATCACTCTTAAACTGCCAGTCCTGGGTCATCGGATTCTTGAGCAAAGTTGCGATAGTTGAAAATAAATACCAAAACAAACAGAATAAAGAGACTCAAAGGAGAAAAAAACTTCAAAATATATTAATAAGAGAATATATTGCAGGTATGAGGCATTACATAGTAAAGGGAATAGAGAAACAAAAATAACTCTTAGAAATAAAATTTTGTGTAAATTTAACACTTGATAGGATTGATGATAAAATTGAGGATATTTTCCAGAAAACAGGATAAAGAGAGGAAAAAAGATGAAAAAAGAAAACTAGAGAATTAATCAGGGAGGTTTAATATCTTCTCTTTGGAAGAAACAAAGAAATGGAAGAAAGAAAATAATCAAAGATGTAATTCAAGAAAGTTTCTCAAGCCTGAAAAGCTATCCAAAATGAAATGGGTCTCCAAGAGCTCACGTACAGTGTCAGAACTAAAGACCCAAAGGAAAGCACACTGGTGAAATTTTATAATATTGAGACCAAAGGAAAGATCCTAGAAACTTTCAAAGAGGGGAAAAAGCCACATACAAAGGATCAAATATCAGAATGACTCAATAGCAACAGCAGAAAGCTGCCTTTTATGCTTGTAATAATAAAACACTGAAAACCGATGTAACAAAGAATACATTGTAGATATGCTGGGAGGATGGAGGAAAGGGGGATGTGAATGTGTTGAGGAGGATGGAGGTACTGAAAACAAAACCTTTTCATAGAAGAAAATAAAGGTATAAACTCTAAGAACAAAAAGGTTAAGCATACTACTTAGAAATTTGGAGGTAGATATAGAAAGAAACTAAAAGTTAAAAGTGGTGTATAAGAAGCACAGATACGGTGGAATGCGGTGAGGGGCTATTTTTTCTTTTTACTAAATCAAGAGGATTATTTGATGTTTTAAAGCCTACACATTCATGACTTGAATTAAAATACAAGTCAGTAATCTTGGGTCTTTCCGGACCCTAAAAAAACCTCATGATGTTCCTCCTGGGTAATGGATAGAGTATCATGCTGTGGACTCTGTGAAATCCAAGCTTACACAGTGAAATTTCCTAGAACATATATGTCTCATCAGTTGCTGCTCAAAAAACATGTATGTTGGGTTAGCTTGAAGTAGGTCAATGTTCTTAAGCTCACCCATGACTTTCCCCCTCCCTGCTGGAATCAACTAAGAAGTTCAGTCCCAGCGTCAGAGATAGCACATCTGCAGTGAAAGCAGCCACAGCTACAACCCTCACCATATCAGGTTTCTGTTTTACCAATAAAAGAATAAAATTCTACCTGTTTTTATAAAACAATCAATAAAGAGAGGAGAAATACTTTCTCCATCTATATTGTTGAAACAGAGCCAATAGTTTAAAATGTTCTTCCTTTATAATTTATTTCTTAATGTTTGCACAGATATTCATAAGCAAAATGCTAAAAAAATTTAAAAATGAACAAAATGAACAACCCTCACCACATCACGTTTATGTTTTATCAATAAAATAAAATTCTACCTGTTTTTGTAAATCAGTCAATAAAGAGAGGAGAAATACTTTCTCTACCTATATTGTTGAAATAGAGCCAATAGTTTAAAATGTTCTTCCTTTATGATTTATTTCTTAATGTTTGCACAGATATTCATAAGCAAAATGCTAAAAAAATGAACAAAATAGGACAAAATTGACAGTTCTGTTGCAAAACATCAATGAAAACAATCAGACAATGTATAATGAAAGATTATAGTAACTAATCAATAATAGCAAATTTTGAAATAAAGGACAAGTCAACGTTTCTTAATTATTAAAATTACCGTAACCGATGGCTTTCTTTCTGCCAAGCTCTTCCACTCAGATTTAGCTCACATGTCTTGAGAAATAATTAAATGCCAGGACACAGGGGATAGAACTCCAAAATCTTTACTCCCTGTCCTCATGGTCAGAAAAGCCCAAAGACAGAGGATAAGCCAGGTAGTCTTCTTAGGAAAAGACACAGGGCTCTGGGTGAAGAGCAATACCGGAATGAAGGAACGGCTCATTTCTATTACCAGCTTCAGAAGGGAGGTGACAGAGAGCTGTGAAATCTCAGACAACCACGCTGAGAAAAACCCATCAACACATGTGCAACAGGGAGGGAGAGGCACCAAAGCTCATTTAAAGCTGCCCAGTTTAATACAATATGTAGGGGAAATGTCACATGAATTTTTACTTTTTTTTTCACTTTCTTGCTTTGTAAATTCAAAATTCTGTGATATGGAAAAACCAGACATGGTTTTATCATGTGCTTTCTTGTCAGTCACAGACTATGAGGCTTGCTTTGGATAAATGTTCTTAACACAAACATGCTTCAATAGCAGCAAGAGACTGGACAGAGGGAAGGGAACAATTGAAAGAGAAATTTCAGGGGAGCTCTTTGTAGGCAGGGCAAATTAGTGCACTCCCCATGGTATAAGAAAAGCTCTAGAGTGTGTGTATCTATACGTTTGGCCCCATTCGTGTTGACTCCAGTGCATGTGTAAACATATACTGTGATGGAGAGTATGTGACCACTTCCTGGCCCTATGACCACAGGCAAATTATTTTGCTTCTATGAACCTCAATATCTTTACTTGTTCTAATGGCTATCATTCTCACCTTCACCCTGATTTCATAAATTTGTTGAAAAGACCTAAAGACATCATGCTGGTACTCCATCAAATTATAATGCTTTGTGTATTTTAATGCTCAAATATTAGTGCCCTCTCATCTACAAAGTACTATTATTAATATGCATAATGTTTCTCTCAGACCACTTAAATCATGAAGAAACTATCTCAGAATAGGAAGAAACACATTAGTTTTTTGTAAACATAGGCACTTTCTTGAAATGTGCTTCCTGCAACACCCATCCTCTTCTGATGTGGGTGCCCCTCCCTTCTACATAGGCAGGGCAAAATCAGGTGGTCACCAGAAAGAAAGTGTACAGAAAAAGCTAGTTGATTGTCTAGTGCAGTTCCAAATGCCAGTTCTCAGCTGTGCTGATCTGTTTTCTATCCAAAACCAGATTTTTCAGATAAAATTTCATTCTGGTGGTGAATGAAACAAACATGAGATCTTGACTTGAAATTCCTAATCAAACGTACACACACACACACACAGGCATGCACGCGTGCGCGCACACACACACACACACACACACGCACCCTCTTTATAATATATGCCTGGAGACAGATGTTTGTTTTGCATTTTTGCAAATGATTGTAAATTGTCAATAATAATCCCAGATACTGCTATAGGTCATTTTGCCTCTGATCTAAGACAGACAGACAGACAGACACACAGACACACACACACACACACACACACACACACACACACACACACACACAGAGTGAGAGAGACGGAGAGACATACACACATCCAGAAGAGAAGGGGACAGAATATTTGATCAGAAGAATTGAGAAAGAGAAGGGACAGAACATTTGATCAAAAAGAATGAGCATATGCCTTTATTGTGAAGAGGTAGCAGCACTAGCTTTCCTCTTTGAGTGTGCATGCATGCATGATTCAGAATATTCATGCAGACCCAGGGCACTTTGCTTACGGAGCAACATTTTATGTAGAACTTAGATAGAAAGGGATCTGCAGATAAACAGGGAGTGTTAAAGAGGGAAGAAAAAAATCAGCCCTTTCTTGCCCACTGCCAACTAACTACAGCCACTACCAAACAGTCCCTCTTTTCCAGACAAATGCACACATGCAAAATTCTGCTCACGCTTTTATGGAATGTATTGCATTACAAATGGGTTCTCACCACATATGCAGGATATACATGAAAACCTGGAAAAGGTGAATGCCTCATTCCTTTTCAGGCAAAAATCAATGGCCTTACTTCTTAAAAAAATCAAAAGGAATTTATATTCAGCAAATAAAACACAATGTTAATGAACTCCTACTTAAATATAAATATCAAAAAGGCTGCTATTGTTGTTTGACTTGAAGAACAAGTTGAAATCATGGAATGGTCTCTGATGAGGCCCAGCATAGGTCATCCAACCCGCTAATCCATTTTGACTTTTCGTTTTGATGGTGAAAGGGCTAATGACTCTGATTTACAAGGGAGTGCAGTACTAAACCTGGGGGTCGCTTTGACACAGAGGAGCAGATGAGGAACACCAGATGTCTCTAACACTCTTTCAGCTGAATTCCTGTAGCAACACTTCATTCTTGTTGAGTCACTGAGCTCATTTTCCACCCCTGCGGTCCATTTTGTCAATGGGGGATCGCAAGTACCCCTTCCAGTGTCCAAATAGCTTGAAGGGATGGGACAACCAAATGGGTTCTGCAGCATTTCCATGCCTCTGCAGGTTTCTGCCTGCAGAGACACTCAGGAGACGCTGAGCTCTGGTACCACCCTGTGGGACACTTCCTCAGGAATGGAAATCGTGCGCATTTTTTCCAATCCCCACCTCCAGAGTGGGAGCCTGGCCAAAGATCTCGTGCGTGTGGGTGGAGGGGGGTATTTTAATTTTATTTTAACATTACCCACCATGGTGGACTTTAGGGCTTTGAATAGAAAGATCTACTCCATCTGTATATAGCCAGAAATATCTCCCAAGAGAAGCCTTGTATAAATTGCTTTGAGAGGGGACTTTTTTTTCTTTCCTAACAAAATTAAAAACACTGACCAAGATTCAACCGAGCATCTTAGAACCCACTCTTTGGAAAGCCCACAGACTTTCGAACTCTTTTTGAGGGCACTGTAGTTCAGAGGATAAGAATGCCAACCCTGGAGCCAGCATACTTGGATATGAATCCTGACTCTGACTACCCTGCTGTGAGATCGTGGGCAAGTTACTTGATCTCTCTTTCCTTAGTTTCTGCCTTGTAAAATGGGTAAAGTATATTTGCCTCATGGAGTTGTTGTGAGGGTAGCTGAGTGCTTCGAACAGTATAGGAGTCAGCTCTCAATAATTTTAGTTATTATACAGAAAAGCAATTAATTTCCTATTCCCATAAGCTTTTCTTTTTTTTCAGTCATGGTCGGTTTCATTTGAAAAGGCAGTGAGTCAAGGCCTAGTGTTCACTGAAGAAGTCAAAAGCCTCCATGGCAACAGAGGAGCCCTTTTCTGAGTTGTTGGCAGGGCTGCTGGTAGCCAGGCAAGCTGATGCAGAAGGCGAGGAGTTAGGACCCATGGGCGGAGCATTTTGCTTCACCCAAACAGTAAACTAGGGGCTTTGCCAAGCAGCACACGCTTTGCCAAGCTACATCTCAGAGTGCCCAGATTTTCTTACAGTTGTTATTTTGCCTGGTAAAGAAAGTTTTCATTATTTCAAAGATGCTGATGCCTTTGCCCAATGCCACATTGTGATCCATGCTGCTCTGAGATTCCCTGGGATATCTGCCAGGCTAGACCCCACTGCTTAGGCTGCTCTCATAGCAGCTCCCCTGGGGCTGGTCCAGGTGTCCCTCCACGGAGTCCTCTGCATAAGATCATGCAGGAATTCTGGCCTGGGATGGCCATTCCTGTATCCAGAGCCGAAACAGATCCATTAAAAATGATCTACTTCTTTGGTCATTTTGCTGTGGTTGTGGGGAGTCAAACTCATGAACTCACAATTACCCGCACACACAGGTCCCTGCATTGATTTATGAGGCTACCTTTGTCACATGCTGAATTTGACTTTGTCCTCACAGCACCTCTGCTGCTACACAGTGAGGATTCAGGACGTGCGAGATGCACTTCAAGTGAGAAGAGAGACATGAGAAAATACTGCCCTACAGGTCCAGAGAGCCGGGTCTCATCCCCACCACTATCGCAGTGGCTGTGTGACTGTGCCCAGGTCGCTCCCTTTTTTGACCACAGCCCTCTCATCTGAGGCATTCTGTGAGAGCGCGAGACTGCTCTTTGAGGATGGAACCCTGGTTTAGGATCTGACTGCCATCTGGGGTATATCTAGAGGTAGAATGGCCTGAGAAAACCTATGAAGGCCAACTTTTGAAGGGACGGCAGTCAGAAATGGTCGGAAGGCTCAGGGTTGGGGGAGTGGGTGCCGGAGCCTGGGGGAGGGGGGATGGTGGAGTGCTACGGTAAGGAGTGTGAAGGGTGAGTGTGAGTGAGAGAGACTGGCTATATCATGGATGTGTATGTGACAGAAACGGGGATGTGTGTGTGAGAAAAAAGGACAGGGAGAGGGAAGGCACTGAGATGGAAGGAGAAAGAACGAGGGGAGGACAAGTGGGAGAGAGCAGAGGGAGAAAGGAGGAGGAGAGAAAAGGGTCTGTGCAGTATGCAGGAAAGACGTGTGTGAGAGCATACAGGTGAAAGATGGAGACTGGAGAGAGGCAGGAAGGGCAGAATTGAGGGAGGCAGAGAGATGGCAATGTTGGTGAGTGTCGGCCGTGTGTGAGTACACGTCTGCATGTGCGGTGGCTGTGTAGAGGCTGGATAAGTACACAGTGCCCCGCCCACACATTTCTCAGAACCTGCCTGAGCTCCCTGGAGAAGCATCAGTAGGGGCTTTGGGAAGTTCTCCCCTGCCCCTGCCCTCCAACTGCCTATAAAACAAGACTGGCTTCTCAGAGTGCGAAGACAGAGGATCAGGACCCTCCCCTAGGGTCCTGCCCCTCTTTTCAGGGCGAGGCTTGTGGGTTCTGAGTATCTGGAAGTCTGACCCTAAGCTGGATGTGCCAGTCACACATTAGCTGGGGGTTCTCAGAGCAGCAAAACCTGTGAAGGCAGCAGCTAGAAGCAGACTCACCCTCTTTGCTTAAGGAAGAAGGGTGCCATGATCTGTTTATAGTGCCAGACCTGGCAGTCTTCCCTGAAGGGCCCTGAGAAATGGAGAGGAATCCTAAACAGCCCCAATAAAACCCAATGCTTGTTTGCTGGCTCTGGGTCTCTTCTTTGGCCTCTTGAACCTGGAGCCTTCCCTTCTGAGGTTAACAGGGAGGGGTCCAGCACAACAGGGCCAGAGGTACCAGCCCTAGGCTTCAGCTCCCTGGGAGATTCTGGGAGAGACTCATTACTGAGTACAAATCTGTGATGTACCAAAGGATTCTGGAGCTCCTGGAACATGAATCCCATCAGCAGACTAAACCCCTGTGATGGGAGCACCCAAGACAGACTAACTTCTGGAAGCTGGTCATGGTAACCTCAAGTTCCCAGGTAATCGGAGTGAGGTGGTAGAAAAGATTTTGGATTTCAGAGCCAAATTAACTGTTTCAAATCCAAGCTCAGTGCTTGTATTAACTGTGTAACTTGGAGCAGGTAAAAACTTCCCTCAGCTCATCTCCTACCATGCAAATAGGGGCCAATGCCTACCTTCTTGGCTTTATGGGGATTTGTTGAGCTAATGTATATGATATACTTGGCACCCAGGAAGTGTACCATAACTTAAAAAATCTTCGCCTTCCCTTCACAGGGCTGTGGATGACCAACCTGAGCCACATGTTAAAAGAGGGACCCTAGACAGCCCCAAGCACTGCCCAAACCATCTCAGAGGAAAGCCCTGGACTTCTCCCGAATGCCCACGTTCACCTGGGCGAGGGATTTAAGGAGGCATAGCTATTCCTTACAGTGTGGGTGAATGCCTTTTCCAGCCCTTCCTGGCAGTTGCTGTTATTATCAGGGAAAAGGGAGGCAGCCCAGGGAGCATGTAGAACAGCAGGGAGACATCTTGGGGGCTTTAGGGCGCTGACCATGAACAAGCAACAAAAACTTTAGGCAGGGTCTCTGAATTAAGAGTTAGTGGCAGTTTCAAAAGCTCAAGGGCTGACTTGGAGCTCCAGATGTCCCTCCCTTCACAGTCATTCAGTGTGAGGGGCTCTGTGTCTTCAGAACAAGCACAGACTGGCAGGTGGGGAAAAGAAGGTAAACACCCACTGCAGAAGAGATACTTCAGGACAGAGTCCATTTCAAGGCTTACAGAGCCTCTGACAAGCAATTTACAGCTTGTGAAATGCATTCTAATGTGTCTTTGCGATGTCATCTCTTTCCATGCAAATTCAGTACTTGGCACCATTACCAGCAGAAGAAAATGAAGACTTCTTTGGGCAATTTTAGTACAGAAATGCTCCTTCTGGGAGGTTCTGGGAAGAGGAAGAGATAATTGAGACAGAGCATTTATCTTCTTTGAATTCTCCCTCAACCCACCCGGCCCCTGATGCAGCTTGGACAAGAAGCCTGCCGTCTAATTGGTAGATCAGACGCATTATTAGATGTGAGAATTAGAAGTGACAAGCGAAACGCCCTGTTGCCATGATAAGAATACTCATTAAATCATTCCTGTCTAGTATTTCAGATAAAACACAAGCCAGCTAAGAATATACTCAGCAAGTATCTGCAAAAGTATGTGTTTAGTGATTTTGATTAGACAATAGGAGGTCTGGGCTGTTTGTGATTTGCCCTATGACCATTAAATTTACTATTGCAGAGAAACACCATATTCTTTAATTAAAAAAAAATTGGCTAATACTATAAGGAAAGGTTATACAAAGGTGAAGCATCTGGCCAGGAAGCCCAAAATGTGGGTCTCATCCTCATAGCCAGACCCTCTTCTACCCTAACCTCTCAGTTAATAGTTGACCCCCTGAGTGGTCCAGCAGGTATATCCCCAGGAGAACAGGTCAGTGGGCCTGACCAAGGCTGTAATTGAGGCTCCAGAGCCACAAAGGAGGAGTGGGACTTTGGCTGGCTCAGCTCTCTGATGTGCAGAGGGCTGCTTCCTGCTGTGGGCTGCTGCTTTTCTATGGCAGGTGCCACATATGCTCACTTACCTGGAAGCACACATATGGACCTCCAGAAGTCCACACCCAAGAAACCATGACTGAAAGAAAGAAAAGAGATCCTCTGCTTCTTGAAGATTCATCTCTGTTCCACCTGCATGTTGGAGGAGACAGTCTACTTAAGGCTCCATAGCCCACCATACTTCAGTGCAACTCAACACTGTGTGTCCTCGATAGCCATGCAGAAAACATACACCAAACAGAAGTAGGACACTACTACTGAGGGAAGGAAGGCACAGAAACACATTCGGCATAAAATGTCAGCTTTCATTGGCTTTTTATTTCTGAAAGATATTCTGAAATAGCCCTTGGCAGAGAAATGCATAAGCCAGGAGGTTTGTCAGACAACTGGTTAAAAATGAATGCAGCTGGTCATCTGATTTAGGGTTTCCTTTCTTAAAACTGAACCCTATGCTATAATACTTCCAGCTGACTTGCCCTTGGAAGTTAAGTAGCCATCCTTCAGCAGAAATGGTGATGGGTGAAAATCCAGCTGGCAAAAAAGGAGGGAAGTTTCCTTCAAGGATTTCAGCCTCACACACCACACCAGATGGGTCAGTTGTCATATGCAAAGGCAAAGTCCCCGACTGGCCCTTCCTTTCCTCTTTTCCCCAGCTGTCTTAGGAGTCCCGATGTTTTCCAATTCCCAGGGCATGAAAATGCCTGAACACAATCACACCCTTCACAACTTTGGTGAATCTCAGCACAGAGCACCTGTCCAGCTCCTCACCAGCCAGCATCTGGACCTCTGAGGAATGTGCCACAGGGCTCCATGAGCATTGTCATCTTCACAGGTGAGGCCCAGAAAGATGAGGGATTTTGCATAAGGTCTCAAAGCTCACCATGCAAGAAAAATGTCTGAACAGAAATAAAACTGAACATGTTGATTATTCTTGATGATATTTTGATTGCAACAAGTACTCATGGAGTGTTTTTCAGCATCCAGTAACACCATACTAGATATAATAACTCGTAAGAGAGACTTTCCCAAGGTCAAAAATAAGAGGACTGAGAGAAGCACTTTTATATTATTCATAGAGGTATATGCAGTGCAGGGTGTGACTTTGCTTGACCTTTTCCCACTGAAACAGACTCACAGGCTTTTGCATATCCACATTTACCTTGGCCTAAAGGCCGTGTATGCAATTTTGAAGAAGAAAATAGAAATGTATAGTAAATGGTTTCAGAAAAGCAAATGTAATTCTGCATGAACGATCCATTACCAAGGCCATTATACTATCATAAGCCAGCAACATCCAACAGAGAGAGGACCTTCCCTCAGAACTAACATATAAAAGCTTTATGATAATGATTATGTTCCTGAAAACTTCAGAAAAACATTCTATAAAGCCTCATGTCTCCTTTTTGCCTTTGTTTGTTTTTGGCTCTTATTTGAGTTGATTTTTTTGAGCCTCAGAGAAAGCCAATAAACACATCTAGCATTTAGGCACAGCATATGTAGGAATCCCACTCCACTGCTATGTGACTACTCTCCTGTCTTATGCCTGGAAGAACCTGCAGGGAAAGCCACCAAGCTTACAGATGGCTTCAAGGGGTGCAAGTGAAAAAAGATGGTGTTCTAACAACCTCTGTAAGCATCAGTTTCTTCAGATACAAATTGAAATAATGGCTTCACACATCTAATGGATAGTTGAAAGTCTAAAACAACATAATGCAAGCAAAAATGCTTCTTAAATTTAACTGGATGCTTTTTAATAACTTAGAGCCCAGTTTGGGATTAATTTGACAGTCAGATGCCTACTTTCCCTGCCCCACCCTTCCTCCGGTCACCTAGTATCTCCTGTGCACAAGCGAGTAGTCACATAGCAATAAACTGGACTCCTAGATGTGGTGTATAGCAGAGGGCTCCCAGGCCCTCATACTCATGCATTACCCGCCCTACAAACCACTACTTTCTGGGGCTGCCCCCCTGGGAATGACATTGGCATCTATGCAGGTGCTCAAGCTGCAGTCACTCCTGACTCCTCCCTCCCCTACGCCTCCACATGCCTAGCTCTCTCAGATCTGTCTGTGTCTTACCATTCCTCTGGTTACCACCAAGTCCAAGTCCTCACACCCTGCCATGGATGACTAGGTGGCCTCCTTCCTGACTTCCTGCCTCCATGCAGCAGCCAGAGCCATTGTCTTAAAAACATGAATCTCCTTGTGTCTATGTGTTCTCACTGTTCAACATCCTTGGGGATTGGGGGGCTAGGGAAGGGATAGCAGGGGGTGGGGGGATTGGGGAGGGCTAACAGGAGAAATACCTAATGTAGATGACGAGGGGGATGGATGCCGCAAACCACCATGGCACGTGTATACCTTTGTAACAAACCTGCACGTTCTGCACATGTACCCCAGAACTTAAAGTATAACTAAAAACCAAAAAAAAAATATGAATCTGAGCATGCCAGCCTCTGCCAAAACCATCTAATGGCTATCCTTTGTTCTCAAGATAATCCTACCCACTACCAGGGCTGAGAAAACCCTTTGGGGCTGGGCCCTGCACTCCTTCCCAGCTACAGGCTCCAGTCACAGAGAAAAGCCTTGGTTTCCCGGCTCACATACACAAGAGCCTCTGCACTGCCTGCCAGGTACCCTCCCAGCACCAGCACTAGCTCTGTAGGGTTGGGGCTGATAGTTTTCTGTCTCCCATACTAGACTCTGATGTTCTGAAGGGTAGGAGCCTCATTCAGGGTTGTGTCTTTAACTCACTCAGTTACTGGAAAGCCAGGAATTGTTACCCTAACATATCCTGAATCTTCACCAGTTTTTATTCATTCATCCAGCTGATACTGGCCCGATTCCTGATTTTCCAGTAACTGAATGATCTCCAACTCTGTTCCTTATAGTTGTGTTGACTGATCCTTCAGCTTACGTTCTGAGCTCCAGTCCCGCTCTAGGTCTGAGCCAGTTCTGACTAAAACAAGGAGTGCAGTTTCCCAAGAACCACAACTATCTGAACAACTACGAAAAAAATTCTGAGTTTTGGAGACTAGTAAAGACTGATGAGTTCCAACGTGTCTCCCCTCCCCTCCTACCCCTACTTGCTGACAATCAAAGCAGGTGCCAAAAGCCTTGGGGACCCCTGCTGTCTTCCCACAGCATCACTGCTTGCTTATCTGGAACCAGCCCATGGCCTGGGTTTCATTCTTTGTGGCTGCCTAACTTTTTCTGCACAGAGCCTGGCACTTCTGCCAGCCTCCTTCCCGGCGTCTGGGTCTTGGTCCCCTTCCCTTTTACAGCATAGGGCTTCCTGTCTATCCCCACTTAGAGACAAACACAAGACAACAGTGTCATGAGGCACAGGCATCTTTGTGCCTCAGCAGAGAGGCATCCCCATCTGCCAGCTGGTCACAGAAAAAGTGATAATCCCTAGCACAGTCTCCAGTCTGAATTTTCCTATTGTTTCTTGGAAACACTCTGCTCTACCCTAGTCAGTGGTATGCTGAAGCAGGCTCATTATGGATCCAGAGAACTCTCTGTGTGCATTTTTCCCCAACTCTGCATTCAGTGATGGCATGCTGGAAGCTTAACAATGTACAAGGTAGTAGTATTTACATTGTGGAAACTGGCAAACACTACAAATCAAAAATTTCTTTTTCCCGTAAGAGCGAGTTAAACGTTGGCTAGCATGCCACTGATCACAGACCAGCCCTCTTGCTTTGGCTTTTTAACCTATCACATTCCCACTGGACAAATGCCCTCTGTAACAGAACTAAAGCCTGGTTTCTCATAACACGCTCCCTTCTTGAAGCAGACATTGCGGTATGTATTCTTTGTTCTGCTGATCTACTCACCCATCCTACTCCCCAGTGATAACAATAACAACGACAGCAATCACAATAGGTAGGGTCTGCCAGTGCTGAGTCCTGTCCAGGCGCAGGACTGAGCCCCTCCCAATTGCCTCTCACTGAATTTCATCCACAGCACTATGAGGCTGGGACTGTTAAACACTTATCTGACTGAGGAGAAAGTGCGGCTTTGGAGCTTTGTCCATGGGCAGCTGGGGCTGGTGTCAGAATCCGTACTAACTCAGCCACACCACCTCCTCATCATAGCCACAGTGGGTCACTTGTCCGGCTTATTCTTGGGACCTATCCCCAAGGGGACAATCATATCTTCGTGCATGTCCAGCAATATTTGCTGTGGTAATATGTTCATCCATGTAGCAATGACATGACAGGAGTTAATTGATAATGCCTTCTGGCATATTTTGAATTCCCCAATCTCCCCCAGCATTGTCTTGGTCATAGGGCATGGCGCTGGCTTTCCCTGTTCCTACTCCAGAGCTCTGAATGCCAACCAGCTTCAGTGTCCACCCCGAGATCTACTTGCTGCTATGTACTACCTGCTGGAACGTAGGGGGCCACAGCTGTCAAAACCATTTCTCTGAACCTAGATCTAGAAATCAGAAGCACCCACCATTCACTAGAAGTCCCCTGCAATAGGTACTGAGGTACCTCATTTATTCCTCCTAGCATCTCTCTGAACCAGCATTATCTCTGATGGACAGTGGAACTGGAAGGCACAAAGTTAGTAAGGGGCTGAGCTGGATTTGAGCCTAGCATCCTTTCTAAAACACCAGAGGTCCTGAGTATGAGGCAGGAGGCAGGCGTCTAAGCAGCCAGGGAAGCCAACTCACACTGTGTGTCCTGGCACCTGCCCCAGAGTACAAAGATCCATGCTGGTGGCTCTCACCTGGACTCCGAGGCTAAGCTACGGCCCCTCCTGTGGTGGGGGAGCGTCTAAAGTACGGAACCGTCTGTACCACAGTCTTCCCAAATCTCCAAAGGCAGCCGCTACAGAGGGAAAAGCAAGTTCTTTGACTATGTTTTAAGGTGCTGCCAAGAGTAGCTCAGGTCACTTATGGAATCATATCCATTCCTTCTGAGTAGTTTTGGAACACCTGGTTTGAAAGGACCTTTCAGACAGTAAGAAATTATTGTCATGGAATCTGGACTGGGGCTCTGCTGAGAAGATGCAGAACTTTCCAAAAATCTGTAAGAATTTTCCCAGATTTTGAAAATTCTTCAGCAGTTTCTTTTGCTACTGTTTCTTCTGGTTCTCATTCCTTGGTTTCTCTCTTCCTTGCCTTCCTGGGGCTTAAACATGTTTTGGGATCCCATCCTAATTGACTCATAGGGTTTTTGTAGTGGTTGCTCTTGGTATTATAACATATATCTGTCCCTTATCACAGTCTATTGTGTGCACATTTTTCCATTTCAAGTGAAGTATGGACACCTTATTTTCCTTTAGATTCCTTTGTCTTCCCACTTTTCCATACAATTGTCTTGAATGGCACATGGCATTATAATTTTCAGTCACCAAATATGATTTATGAAACTCATGAGGAGAGAGATAGTCTATCGTATGTACCCATATTTTTACTCTTTCCATTGCTACTTCTTCCTTCCTTCCTTTCTTCTTCCTTCTTGGGGACATTATAAGTCTTTTCGATTCTTTCCTTACCCACTAATTCCTAAGTACTCCCTTGCTGGGGCTGCTCTGATCCAAGATTCCTTCTTTTACTATCCTCCCTGAGAAAGTTCTTTAGCTACCTTAAAAAATATATATCTGTTGGCTTGGCATGGTGACTCATGCCTGTAATCCCAGCACTTTGGGAGGCTGAGGCAGGGGATCACCTGAGGTCAGGATGGCCAAAATGGTGAAACCCTGTATCTACTAAAAATACAAAAATTAGCCAGGTGCAGTAGTGAGCTCCTGTAATCCCAGCTACTTGGGAGGCTGAGGCAGGAGAATCACTTGAGCTTGGGAGGCAGAGGTTGCAGTGAGCTGAGATGGTGCCACTGCACTCCAGCCTGGACGACAGAGTGAGACTCCATCTAAATATATATATATACACACACACACACACACACACACACACACACATATTTTAATATATATTACACATATATGTAATATATTTGCCAATGACAAACTTTCAGTTTTCCTCCTTCTGAGAATGTCTTGATTTCTCTTTCGTTCCTGAAGGAATGTTCCCCTAGATAAGGAATTCACAGTTGACCATGCTTTTCTTTCAGTACTTAAAAGATACTGTTCCACTTCCTTATGGCCTCCATGGTTTGAGATAAAGAACTTTGCTGTCAGCCTCATTGATCTTTCCCTCTAAGTAATGCATTGTTTCCATGTGCTTTCAATTTTTTTCTTTAGTTTATTTAGACATTTATTATTACTTGTCTTGGTATAGGTCTGAATGTATATGGTTTTCTGTGTTGTGTACCAGGTCTGGTATCTAGGGAGTCTAAAAGGCAAAGACTCTTTTCTGATAAGTCAATATTCTTCTCTTTGCCTCTTATCACCTATACTATGCTTTACTATTACAGAAGATGGAAATTAAGATGAAGAGAAGGGGAAAGAGGAGGAATGAGGAGTAAGGCAGGAAGCAATCTTAGCCACACAGTGCCTCTAGGACTGTGCTTCTTTCCCTCTGGCCTCTAACACTGACAAGTCTGACTTTGCCTAACCAGCTCCCTACTCCAAGAGGAACTATAATGCCACATCTGTCATCCCTACTGTCTGAATGAAGACCCACTCACAGCACTGGACTTTTTCAGCATTCCCTGAATGGAATCACACAATAATCTCTTTGCTCCTTTTCAAGGCCATGAGCTCTACAAACATGGAGTTGTGCCTGTTCTGTTCATGTCTGACTCCCTAATGCTGGAACCCAGTACACAGCAGCCTCTCATTAAATAGGTGTTGAATGAATGACTACATTCCTGTGAGCTCCCTAATGAGCTAGCAAGAGATTTTGTGCTAATCTTGGCTAAACTCAAATGTCTATTAAATATAAGGTAATGCTCAGCTTCTTTAAATTGGGGTCCCCACTCGAATGATCCAATATTATTCCTGACTATTTTATGGGTAGAAGCCTTGATTTTAATCTGATTTTATCTTATTAAGTGTCTTATTATAGAAAGAGTTATGGGACCATTTTCCAAAATTTATCTGCAAAAGAAATGCAGTTGACTTCCTGAGCAACAAAATGAAAAATGTATGCATTACACATGCCATTTCCTTCATGATTGAGGCCAGTTTCAAGATGGCAAAAAAATTTCTGTTTTTGTTTTTCCTCAGCCATTGTAATTAGCAATAAGATTTATGCTTTAAATAATCTGCTAAATAGGCTCTAATTAGAATTGTAAAGTTCCTGAGTTCTATGCCTAATGATCACAGGAAAAGCACACAGAACACTAAATTCTAGAGAGATGAATTGTTGATTTCTAGCCCAGAAAATAAATAATCTTGGAGCTCATCCTTTTGGGCAATTAAATATAAATTGACTAAGCCACTAATGAAAAAAATACATTAAAAAAACAGGTGTGTGAAATTTTGAATGTGATCAATTGAATGTAGACTTCTCAAACTGACAGGGAGCATGGATTTCAGCCACCAGCTCCTGCAGTGGTGAGGTTCATAAATGCCAGGCTGATTCCATAACTTGGCTCTTGTGAGTAATGCTGTGATGAACATGAGAGTGCAGGTATCTCTTCGACACACCTATTTCAAATCCCTTGGATACATATCCAGACGTGGAATTGCCTGATCGCATGGTAGTTCTATTTCTAGTTTATTGAGAAACCTCCATATAATTTTCCATAATGGCTATACTAAATTACATTCCTACCAACAGTGTACAAGGGTTCTCTTTCCTCTACATCCTTGCCAACACTTGTTTTCTTTTGTCTTTTTGATAATGGCCATTTGATAAAGATAATGTGATACATATACATAATGAATGCTATTCAGCCTTAAAAAAGAAGAAAATTCTGTCATTTGCAATAACATGGATGATCCTGGAGGACATCATGCTAAGTGAGAAGTCAGCACAGAAAGACAAATACTACATGACCTTGCTCAAACATGGAATATGAAACAGTAGAACTCAGAGAAGCAGAGAGCAGAAGCAGAGATGTTGGTAAACAGTTTCAGTTAGACAGAGGGAATACATTTCTGAGATCTATTATACAAGATGTTGATTATGGCTAATAATATATGTGTTTCAAAATTTCAAAGAGAATAAATTTCAAATGTTCTCACCACAAAAAATGGTAAGTATATGAGGTGACAGATGTATTAATTAGTTTCATTTAATTATTTTTCATTGTGTACATATGTCATAACATCACATTGTTAGGTTGCCATTAAAAGTAATGGCAAAAACCACATAGGATAGGTTATATAGCAGATTAAACACAACTTGACAGAGAATTAGTAAAATGAAGGACAGATACAAATAAATGCCAAAGTGAAAAACAAATATATAGCAATTCCCAACTTGTAGGTACCTAATAACTTGACCTCAAAATGTATAAAGCATAAACAGACAAAATTGCAAAGGTAAATAGAAAAATATATTATTGTGGTAGATTCTGAAATGTCTCTCTTAGTAATTGATATAACAAGCAGGCAAAAAATGAGCAAGACTATAGAGGATTTGAGTAGCACAATATCAAGCTTGATATAAATATCATACATAAGATACTGTACTCAAAAATTCATGAGTATATATTCTCTTCAAGTACCTGTAAAATACTTAGGAAATCTGACCATAATATGGCAGGTAAGTCTAAATAAATTTCAAAGGAGTGGTATCATACAGGAATAGTCTCTAAGCACAACGCAATTAAGTTTGAAATAAATAACAAAAAGACAATTAGAGAAACCTCATATTTTGTTAATTTAAAAATGTGTTTTTAGATAACACATGGGTCAAAGAAAAAATCAAACTAGAAATTTAGAATACTGAGAATTGAATGATGATAAAATGACTATATATCTAGTTACTATGATATATAGAGAAGCATTTAATGAGAAAAAAAGAAAGACTGAAATAAATAAGCAAGGCCTCTATCATCAGAAACTAGACAAAGAAGAGTAGAAAAAGCCCAAAGAAGGTAGATGGAAGAAAAAAAAAAGAAGTCAGAATAGAAAACAAATATTCAGGGAACAATCCAAGATGGCCGATCGCTAACCTCTCGGGATTGCAGCTCGCAGTTAAAGCTCATAGAACTAGAGGACGCCACACTTTCAGACAAATTCTGGTCGCTCAGGAGCAGAAGATTCCCAGTGGAGGAGCCACGTGGGGCAGTAGTTTCGCCGGCACCTCCGCACGGCAGCTCTCGGAGCTGACTAGGTGGGGCTGGCTCCCCTTCTGGCTGGGGTTTGGAGGAGCCGCGCGGGTTCCCAGTGCTGACTCCTGAGGCCGGCGCAGCAGTTGTGCCGGCACCTCGGCGCAGAGTTAATGCGACTGGTTCCCCTTCTGACCAAGGTTTGGAGCTCCGGGAAGGCAGACTCGCCTATTACGGACACAAGAAGGAAGCCAGACAGGAGAAGCCTGGGCAGAAAAACACCATCAGTCTTAACGCCGCTGATCCTGGCCCTGGGAACTCACATCTTGGACGTCCACTCAAGAGACCTACTGAAAGCTGGCAATTTCAAAGACGACAGGAGGATAAATTTACAACGATGCGAAGAAACCGTAAAAAGGCTGAGAATACTCAAAATCAGAAC
>CM052664.1:3316323-3376139 GCA_028533165.1 Leontopithecus rosalia
AGCACCACTGTACTTATTTGTATCTTTGCCACTGTTTTGTAAGTTGGTCAAGTTTAGTCAATATTTAGAAATGAAAAGTATGTGTAAACATGTCCTCTAAAAGTTTGCACCACTTATATTTCCAGTAATTATATGATAGATTGCCTGTTTTCCCACATACATGTATCAAAACTGGGTCTCATTAAACCTAAATGTTTTGTTAATTTTATAGATGAAAAATGATTTTTCATTTTGAATTGTATTGTTTCAGTTATAACATAAATTAAACGTCTTTTCTTGTGATTCACAGCTATTTCCTTGAATGTCAGCTACTTGTTTCACATGTCCTTTTTCTATTTTAGTATCTTTGTTTTGTATTAACTTTTATAATTTCAGGAAGCTAGCTCTTTGAATTCTATCACAAGCAATGGAAAAGAGTTTTAATTTGTGTTTCCTGGTAACATATGATGTGAAATATCTTTTCATATGCTTCTTTGACATCTATATATCTTTTTTGGTGAGGTGTTTATGAAGGTCTTTGCTCTTTTAAATTAGGTTGTTTATTTTCTTATGGTTGAGTTTTAAGAGTTCTTTGTATATTTTGGGTAAGTCCTTTAACAGATGTATGTTTTGTAAATATTTTCTCCCAGTTTGTGGCCTGTCTTCTCATTCTCTTGAGCTTTTCCACTTAAATTAATTAATTTCTGCTTTCATCTTTTATTTCATTCTTTCTGCTTTCTTTAGATTTATTTTACGGTTACTCTTTGAAGTTACTAGTTACTAAGTTAGAGGCCTAGCTCAATTTTCCTTCTTCTTTTATATTCAATTACATAAATTTAATACTATAAAATTTCCTCAAAGGACAGATTTGGGTGTGCTCTATATTTTAATTTTAATATGTACCATTTAAATTTTACCTATTTCTTAAAAATTCCACAGACTTCATTGCGAGTTCTTCTTTGAGATAAGAATGCATAGGCAAGAGTTTCTAAATATTCAAGTGGAAATATTTCAATCTTAAAATATGCTACATAGTTAACTACTACTTGCTAAAGGAGTACAGGAATGGAAAGAGTATTGAGTTCTAATTCCAGATTTCTATCAACAACTGTGATTGTCATGCTCTTCTTCGGGCCTCAGATCTATAAAGTTAAAGAGTAGAATTGAAAGGTCCTTAGTGTTAAAGTAGTCAGATAGCTAGACGTGAGCAGGAGGGGGAGCCTCTGGGGGAGGAAACTCTAGGAAATCTCAGGCCTCAGAAAACAACCAAAACATGCTACTAGATATGAGCAGAGAGGCAGGAAAGTACCTATGCAGAAAGGAATGCCCTGAAACATCCCTTAAGATGCCCAGTAATCACTTACTCTGTAATTAACCTGTCAGAATGTAGCTACATGCTGATAAGAAGGGCAAAGGGAAATTTCTAAGAGATATACAGAGGCAATAAATACAGATTTGACTGCTACAGTACCTTCCAGGGATGGTGGTAATGAGCAACGCTGCCATTAGATAGGATTCCTATTGATCACTTGCACATGTGCGTCATGTGCCTCAACTGAGGGTTCTTGCATATGTGCAACTGAGAGTAAGGCAGAAGCCCACAAACCTGGGTGGGAACTAGGTGGGGACAAAATTGGAGATTTATGACAGAAGTGGGAAACTAGATAAGACAAAGGCAGAGACTTGAGACAGAGGCAGGAAGAGTCCAACATAATAAAAACCCACAACCCAGAACTCCTGGGACTGCTCCCAGCCAGGCCATCCTGCACTTCTCCTGGTGTGTACTCCTATTTCCTTAATGAACCTTTTGCTGACTTTACTAATTGGTCTCTTGGTGGAATTCTTTTCTCCAAGAAGACAAGAACACAGAACTCTCATACTTCTGGTAACATTAGGTTGAGTCTCAGTTTTTAAAACCTACCAACTCATGTTTTTGTGAGAGCCAGGATAATTTTACCTTCTTCAATTTGTAACCAGTCAGAATTTTCTCAGTAAAAAGTTCTAATTTCTCTTGTACATTCTGTCAAAATACCAAATGAGAAAGCAGGTCCCAGCCCTGGAACTCAAAATATGAATATTTTTAACATACCATTTTTAAAAAGGATGTAACAGGTAAATTGAAAGATCATAAAGAATATAGGAAAGGTTTATTAATATCATTAATAAACCTTGCCTGTGGGAGGATATCTGCATCTCCCTCTATATATGTCACTATATCCAACAACTATACAATGTACATTTACAAAAAAATAACATACCATGTTTACAAGAATTAGCCATAAACTGGACCACACAGCAAGTCTCAAAACACTTCACAGGATTGAAATAATACAGAAGAGTTCTCTGTTATCTATCCAAATAAGTTAGAAATCCGTAATAGAAATAGAACCAAGATATCTCTACATGCTTGGAAATGTTAAAAACACACTTCTAAATAACCCACAAGTTAAAGAAGAAGTCACAAAAGAAATCTGAATATATTTTGAATTGAATGACAATAAAAATATTACACATAAAAATATATACATGTAGTAAAACAGTACTTAGCAAAAACTTATTTTTTAAAATACAGGCTGGGCATGGTGGCTCATGCCTGTAATCATAGCCAAGGTGGATGAATTGTCTGAGGTCAGGGGTTCGAGACCAGCCTGGGCAACATGGTGAAACCCCATGTCTACTAAAATACAAAAAATTAGCTGGGTGTGGTGGTATGCACCTGTAGTCCCAGCTACTTGGAAGGCTGAAACATGAGAATTGCTCGAATCCAAGAGGCAGAGGTTGCGGTGAGCCAAGATCATAACACTGCACTCCAGCCTGGGTGACAGAGTAAGACTGTCTCCACCCAAAAAATAATAAAATAAAATAAAAATAAATAAAATGCACATAAAACAGCAATAAAGGTTAAAACTTAGTACACTAAGCACCTATCTTGATGCTTGCCCCAGGCAAGCCCGACAGCCCACTTTCTGCATGTGGCCCCTGTGCCGCTGAATATACTACAGAAAAATCGCAGAACAAAACCGGCTGGTTTCCCGTTAAACAAGTGCCGCAGACTTTGAATGGACATGCCATTCTGACCAGAGATTCCTTTGTGTTTGTCCAGCAGAGAGTCTGGCCCTAGTTTCTACTCCCAGTTCAGATTTAGGTGTCCCCATCAGAGAACTGGCAAGCTCCCTTGTGACCCTGCAGGTGCTGTACCCTGTGAAAGGCAAGAAATGATTTCACCATGCCACACCCCAAAGCAAATAACCAAAAAATACCAATAAATGACCAATAAAATTCTTGTTTCCTGAGACAACTCTTTCATGTCCTGTCTTCTCAAACTTCCAAACGACCCTCGATGAGAAAATGAGGCACCAAGTGCTAGTGCCTCATCTCTCCACCTCAGCCTCCTCCGCATCTACAACCTGCTCCCAAACCTCTGAAAATACTGGGACATTCCCTTCCATCAGAAGCCAGCCACTCATGCTCACTCCTGCTCTGAGTGAGTCCCAGCTCCTTAGATTCCTAGGAGCCTCACACCTGGAGTTTACCCTTGTGCCCCAATCATCAATTTCTCCCTTTCTACTGAGTCATCACACATGTTCTAAAATCACTCAAGGTAAATAAACCAACAACCTTTCCTTGATCCCACCACTTCCCCAGCTTTTAGCCCATTTTCTATGGTCAAACTCCCGAGAAGAGCTATCAGGATGGACTGCATTTCCACATCTCCCATTTTCAGCTCACCTGCCTTCATTTCTGACCTGCCATCCCTCCTAACCACCAACTAGTGCACCCCACATAATTGTCCGAGTCCCTGATCCAGCCATCTCTCTGATGGCTCACATTCTGACTCCAACCCCAACAAGATCCTTAGTTTCCCTAGGGGCCTGAGGGAGTTCTACATCCAGGAGATTACTGTAGGGAACAAGTCAGGTCAGGAAAGCTGGGAGGTGACTCCTATTGCAGATGAGAATGTCAAAATGACTCTCTTCTTCCCGTGCTTCTTCCCCTACCACAGATTCTTATGTCAAAAGGCAAATGCATCTTTCTTTGGCTTTGCCTGACATCTTTTATGACTCACTCCCTGTGGGAGGTTGCACCCAGGCAGAGGGAGACCAGTCTGTTGGTTTGTGCTTTAAGGTTTGTGGAGCTCACAATAATCCACCACATAGAATATCCTTGCCAGGGAAAACACCTTTTAGATGCCCAACATCTCTCAGAAGCTGGACTGGAGAAAATGATATGTAAGGACATTAAAGGACATGGAGCCTAGATTTCCTGATCCTGAATCTAGACCAATCATCAAAAGTAGCGGTCCCCAACCTTTTTGGTACCAGGGACTAGTTTTGTGGAAGACAACTTTTCCATGAACTGGTAAGGAGGTGGATGGTTTTGGGACCAGGCATTAGATTCTCACAAGGAGCACATACCTCAGATCTCTCACACACGCAATCCACAATAGGGTTCGTGCTCCTATGTGAATCTAATGCTGCCACTGATTTGTTAGGAACCAGGCTGGTTCCTAACAGGTTGCGGACCAGTATTGGTCTGGTATCAGTCTGGGGGTTTGGGGCCCTTGATCCAAAGCACTAGGCTATGATTTTATTGAGGACAAGAATTGCATCTCATTTGCCTTTGTAATCCATGCTCACAGGTGACTTGGTGAACTGTTGTTAAATGACTGTATAAACAATGTCAACATGAGCTATGCTTCCTTGGCTTCACTCTCAAGGCCTTTCTCAGAGCTCTTGTGGAGTTACGCGTTTTGAGGAGCAATCCTGTGAAATACTAGGAGGCTGCCATCAAGGATACAGTCCCCACATTAATGTTCCCCTGCAAAGAATGAAAGGGAGAAAAGTATTTCAGAATTAAAGTACTCTGAAATACCTGCTTTGCTTGGAAGTCATTATTTTATCTATCAGAGTTACGTAATTCTGCTTTGGCCATTAAGGAACCCAGAAATAAATGTGTGGTCCAATGTCCGGAATTGTGTCATTCACAGCAGGGTGCATTTTTGCATTACACTTAGTTTATATTTTTCTATTTCTATTTAAAATTTTATTTCTATGTATCTTTTCATGTTAGTGAAAGTCTTTTGGTAAGATACAGCAAACCACTTTCAGCATAAGCTGGGCTAAAATTTATATGTTTAAAATGTATTTGGTAAGACAGGGCTCCTCAACCTTCAGGCCATGGACGGGCTCCACAAAAGCTCAGTGACAGCATTAGATTCTCACAGGAGCATGAACCTGATTGTGAACCGCACATGGGAGGGGTCTAGGTTGTGTTCGCCTTATGAGACCCTAAACCTGATGATCTTAGGTGGAACAGTTTCATTCTGAAACCATCTCTCCCCCAACACCGTAAGTGGAAAAACTGTCTTTCACAAAACTTGTCCCTGGTGCAAAAAAGTTTGAAGACCACTGCTGTAAGACACAAAAGGCAAACTACTGTATGATTCCACTTATATGAGGTACCTAGAGTCGTCAAATTCAGAGACAGAAAGTAAAGTGGTAGTTGATAGGGGCTGGGGGGAGGAAAGGAATGGGGAGTTACTATTTAATGGCCATAGCGCTTCAGTTTGGAATGATGACAAGCTTCTGGAGATGAACGGTGATGGTTGCACAAGGTGAATGCACTTAATGCCACTGAGTTGTATGTTTAATAATGGTTAAAATATTACATTTTATGTTATGCATATAACATTTTAAGAAGCAAAAAAGTGGATCTTGTGAGATTTGGCCTTGAGGTAGGCTGGATTAGAATCTGTTGTGAATTTTTGTTTTAGATGAAATGAGCACATTAAAAGTACCTGAAGAGTCAGAGTAAATGTAATGACAGTTATGATAAAAAGCAGGTGGTGGTGCATAGCTTCTGTACAACCACTGCTGGGATGGGGGGAAGAAGAGACATGCAGGTGCATCCCCAAAACATGTGGTGACGTTTCTCTCCCAATGGAGTAGTGTTACTGAACCCACTTCTCAGACTATAATCCTTTGTCCCATGGGTGCCAGCTACCAATCTGCTCATTGATTTAGAAAGACAGGACCGTACTACTACTTATTTAGAAGCACAGGGCAAGCCAGGCTTTGTTTCTCAGATGTGTTTTGTTTTTTAATATAATAAGGGGGTGGGTGAAGATGGGGGCTGTGCCTATTAAGGTGATAGGATCTTGGGTGATTATTCACAATGCCTGGCATCTGATAAGTGCCTCATAACTGTTAGCATTGAAAATGTTACCACCATCTCTTAGGCCTCTTTTCAGGGTATCTTGTGCATACTAGAAAGAGAAGAAATTAGCTTTCATGTGGACTAGCTCCTTCCACATTAGTGGAAAAGCTAACTAGCTCTCTCTGGGTAGAAATAAGGCCTATCCTTCATTCTGAGTACAATACCTAGCTTGACTTGGGAGATCTTCACCCTCCTCTATGCTCACAGAAGCCCCACTCAGCAGAGTCTATTGTTGCTCAACAGAATCCTCCTGGTATTTTGGAGGGAAAGCTCTTCTTGGCCTGTGATTAGCCCACCTACTGCAGGATGCCTGGCCCCACAGCACCAGAGTAGATGTGAATGTTCTGCCCTGTGACTGTCAATACAAGCTTGAACAGCACTCTCCATGGAAACATGTAAAGACAACATGCTAAGACATAAAAGAAACATAAAAGAAAAACTAGCAAATGGTTTAGAACTGAAGCCAGAGATGATGTACTTTTTCTTCTTGTTTACCTCTCTGGCTCATTGAATCAATGCAGTCCAAGAGGGTTGAGATTGGGGGGGTTCTGTTCCCTTGTCTTGTGCATAACTTGAATGTCCTATCCTTGATTTATATGTGTTTGATTCCATTTTATATCTTCCTCCGTAAGTTGGTGAAAGGATTAATGAATACGGTATTTTGACAGAGGTCAGTAGTAAGCCCAGTCGTTGTGATAATCAAAATGCTCACACAAAAGATATTTCTGAATGCCCTCTAGACAACGATATTGAGCCCCTGAAAACCACTGAGTCTATCTCCTATCCAGACTCCAGTCTTGCTTTACAACTGGCAGAGTCTTTGCTCAAACCCATTCATGGGTAAGTAAGTGATTCATTTCTTCCCAAATGCTTGCTTAGTTTACATAATTTCTCAATGGCAGATGTGAGTCTAGTTCTCTTTTGGGAAGCCTAGAGATAGAATCATTCTTTACTATTCCCAACTTTAATAATCTCTGATAATCAATAGTCAATGCTTATTTGTGGCCTAGTTTTAAGAATTTTTTCTGAAAAGTCATTATAGGTTTATGAATAACAGTCATTGTTTTCCTGATTCTATATGTATTAACTATTGACCATAGAAGCTTTGGAAACTACAGAAAAGCAAAAAGGACATAAAAGTTGCCTTCTACATGAAGAAATATCAGTTTTTAAATTTAAACATACCCACAAATATGTCACTCATACACATAATATATTTTCATTCATACTGTAGTATAGAGGGACAGTGGGTAGAGATGTACTAAACACAAGGAAGCAGGAATGTGAACTGCTGAAGACATCCTAGACAACTTATATTTTAATCACTCATTTGCTCCTATAACATAACCCATAGCCTTATCCAAGTGAGCAGACTATATTAACTGTAAATTACTTGGAATACAGAACCTTCTCTGTAATAAGAACCCATTGATTAAATCTTAGGATTTTCAACTCATTAATTAAAAAACAAATTCAACCAGGATATAAGAGTCATTAATCTGACATTCATTCAAACTAGAGGTACAACCTTAAGGGAATCAAGCTTTTCACTTGTGTCAGGAGTTTTAAGTAATGGATTAAAATTGTTATTGAAGTGTTGAAACCAGTATCATCTACAACCTCAATTCTACCTTAAGCAAAAACAGTGCCAACATCCTCTGAACAGGAGTGAGGATGCCACATAAATAAAGGGAAAAAAAAAGTTCTTCATCAGACTTCAAGATTGCATTGTCCCCTTAGAGGTGCAATTTGAGGAGACGGTCCCCTTAACGTTATCAGGATGGTGTTAATGGACCCCAGAAAGTTTGCAGTCTGTGCATAGCATAGCTCCCAAGACAGAATCTTCCATATTCACCTGAAAGAAGGGCAGGACGAGGTACAAGTTGGTGTGGGAAGAGTGGTGTATAGCAAGAACCTCTATTTCTCTGAAATGATGAGCAACACCTAAACCCTAAATCCAACCCTTCTCCCATTATGGCCTGTGGGAGGTTGTGCAGAAACTGTGGGGTCCTTCATCAAAACAAGGCTATTTTTCCTGTAGTTCATGGCAGGAGCAGTTCTGAGCTATCAGTACAGCTAAGGCATCACTCACCCATTTCTCCAGTACTGGCCCCACCTAAAACAGCTGCTGGACTGAGAAACACAGTCCAGGCTCCGAAACTTCAAGCTCCACATTTGCTAAGCATCTATAGTGTACCAGGCATTATGCTTGAGCTGTGTGGGGTACAAAGATGAAGAAGACCACATCCTACCCTTCAGGGCATGGTAGGTTCGTCCATGCACTGAGATGAGAGACAGCAGAGCCATATGCCTCTTCTGGGTGTAATGACATAAAATGGAAGATTAATGAAATATTTTCTAGGATTAAAGCATCTACCTCTTGTTTAAAAACTGTCACCTTCTCATTGATGCCCATATCACATGCCTATGTGACATTTTCCTGTGTATTTGTCATTGTTTGTTTATATCTCTTTCTAAAGTCACAACAATGCCAATGCCAGACTAACATGCTGAAGGTCCAGTTTTGAGGGGTGCAAGCTGCAAGACTGATATCAACATCCACCAAATAGCACTGATGAGTGGCAAGTATTAAAACAACACAGAAAACCCCTAACAGCATGTTGTGGGTTGAATTATGCCTCTTCCCTCCCCAAAAGAGGTAAGTTGAAGTCCTAACACTGAATAGCTAGAAATGTGACCTTATTTGGAAATAGGGTCACTGAAGATGCACTTGGTTAATCTGAGGTCATACTGGAGTAGGGTGGACCCCTGGTCCAATCTGGGTGTCCTTTTAAGAAGACGGTCAAAGGCTCCAGGAAGACAGAGACACACAGGGAGAATACTATGTGATAACAAAGGCAGAGACTAGAGTATGTGGCTCCAAGCAAAGAAGCGAGAACACCAAAGGTTGTCAAACCACCAGAAGCTGGGAAGGATCAAAGGAGGATTCCTCTTACAGGATTCAGAGGGAGCACAGCCCTGCCTAGACCTTGAATTCAGATTTCCAGCCTTCAAAACCATTTTTTAACCAACCCAGTTTGTGGTACTTTATTATGGAAATCCTAACAAATGAAAATGCAGAGTTAATGTTTCTCATCTGTAGGGAACAGGAAAGTTTGTGGATTATCAGTCTCAAAATATTACTTAACACAAAGTCACAATCATCCTGTGTTCTCCTCCTAGAAAGATGCTCCTCTGACACACTCACTATGCTCTCCCACTGCTTTTGACAGGATAAGGATTTTCCTCTCGACTCAATACAAGCTCATTTTATCACTTTTTACAAGCAAGACCAATATCTACCTTCATGGGGCTGTAGGAGCCACTGCTAATGAAGTCAGGAGAACAAACCATTGGCTCAAGGAACAGAAACAACTTGAACCAGGCATCCCAGGATGTCTGTGGCTTCAGGACACTTGTCTGGCCTGTCTTGCTATAGAGCAGTGTTTCATAACCTTTGTTTTGCATTTTTGCCTTTTCAGACCATTTTTCCCCTAATGACCCCCTGGATAAAGTTTTAATGCCACTTATCTACCTGTAGGAATATGTCAAGCACAAGGGAGTGGGGATATGAATTGCTGAAAATACCTTAGACAACAACTTGTATTTTAATTATCTATTTTCTCATATAATATAACCTGTATACATACATATATATATATATATATATATATATATATCTGTGCTTTATAGATAAAAGGAGCAAGATTTTTTTCTCCCTCCAAAGGCCACTTTTTGCCCACCTTAGGGATATATAATGCTGTTGAGAATGCACACCTTAGAGCAAAAAATCTGAGTTTGGATCCTGCTTCCGCCCTTTCTTGGAACATGACCTTGGATAAATTACTGTCTCGGTAAGCTCAGTTTCCACAACTATAAAAGGGGGTGCTGTCCACATGAGGGGACTACATATAATAAAGTGGAGAATGTTGACACCTAATCAAGATTACTCTTCTCCCATTTACTCTCTGCTTGCATCCTAGATTCAGCCCTCAAAAGTTAGTCTTGCCTAACCTTAGCCCAGGCTTTCAAGTCTGCCCCTTCCTGCTCTTTACTTTATATAGCCTGCCCTTCCCTCCTGTTCTCACCTGCTGTACTCCCATCTCATCAAAGTCCAGCGCATGCATCTCTTCCCCTGGGACACTTGTCATGTTGCTGCTCTGGCCACTGGGCTCCCTGAGAATTCTTCAATCTCCATCAGAGCACTCTTACTCCTCCACTGCTGTCCACACACAGACCTTTTTCCACGAAAGCTGCCATAAGCATGAACTGTGACCAATTTATCTCTTTAACCTTGGCTATAATGCAGGCCTGGGAACTTGCTGAAAGATTCAACCAGTTTTTTTCCTTATCAAAGAAATTTCAAGAAGATCAAAATTCCCACCTGGTTTGTTCCCCCAAAGTAAGCTATGTAAAGATGCTTCAAGAAGAAAAGAGGAAAAGAACATTACAAATAAAAAACACCAACAGTTTGTACCTCCAAAATTATATATAAATGATGCAAATGAAAATTTGAACAAACAATTCTTCAGAAAATTGGTGATGGGCAGTAAGCAGTTGATGAGCACAGACCTTTTGTATAAGTCACAGGAAGTGTTCATAGAATAAGTAAGTAATAAATATGTTGCTTTACCACTGGATATGTGTGTATTCCCAAGAACAAGGACACTGTCTTACATGAACATGGAAAATAATCAATTCAGGAAAATTTTAAATTAATAGAATACTGTTCTCCTACTATCCATATAGAAATATTGCCATTGTTCCAATGTCCTTTGTAGCTATATTCTCCCACCTTAGGAGTTGATCAAGGATCAGGCATTTCATTTAGTTATCATGCCTCCTTAGTCTTCTTTAATCCAAACATTTTCTCAGCCTTTGTCTTTTGTGCCATCACCATTTTGAAACATTTAAGCCAGTTATTTTTTTTATTATATATTTATTTGATGTTTCCTCAAAATGAGATTTACACTGAAATCTGGACAGGTAGATTGTCTCTCATAGTACATAAGTTTCATATCAACATCTCCTAAATCTTTTTTCCTTCAAATTCTTTAGTTAAGAGATTTGGCAGTTGTACCGCTTTTCCACTAAACAGCCCTGTAAAACATGAAATTTTTCAGGCACACAATCACTTTCTTTGATTTGCTACATCTTAGTGTATAAAGACATCTCAGGAGCTAATTATCCAAGATAAGGTAAATGGAAAATGACACACAATGCTACCAGCACAAGTAACTCAATGAAGTGATCATTTCAAGAATAGATATCTTTTACACAAGGCCAAGTCAACAAATGAACAGGCAATTATAATTACAATTTATTTTTTTCTTGGTGCCTTGCAAGTATGTTTTGATGTTGTTTTGAAGATCCATTCTGATTTCAGAAACGTTAAAATGTAAAGCACAGTCATGTAATCAAGTTAACATAATCCAGAGTTAACGTTATCTAATTATTAGTCAAAATTCTGGTGCCCATGGATTTTGTACAGGTCCTCCTACACATTACACATATTCTAGAATTTATGTTTTATTTAAAACAAAATACATTCTGTACAATATTTATACTAAATAATCTTTTAATGTTGTCTTTCTCATTTTAATAATAAGTAGGGCTTTCAGAACTAAGGGTGCACACCTACAACCATCTGACCTTGGACAAAGCTGACAAAAACAAGCAATAGGGAAAGGACTCCCTAATCTATAAGTGGTGCTGGGATAACTGGTTAGCCATATGCAGAAGACTGAAGCTGAACCCCTTCCTTACATTATATTCAAAAATCAGCTCAAGATGGACTACGTACTTAAACGTAAAACCCCAAACTATAAAAGCCCTGGAAGACAACCTAGGCAATACCACCCAGGACACAGAAACAGGGAAAGATTTCATGACAAAGATACCAAAAGAAATTGCAACAAAAGCAAAAATTCACAAATGGGATCTAATTAAACTTAAGAGCTTCTGCACAGCAAAAGAAACTATCAACAGAATAAACAGACAATCTACAGAATGGGAGAAAATCTTTACAAACTTGCATCAGAAAAAATGTCTAATATCCAGCATCTATAAAGAATAAACAAATTTACAATAGAAAAAGAAATAACCCATTACAAAGTGGGCAAAAGACATGAACATATACTTCTCAAAAGAAGACATATATGTAGTCAACAAGGATATGAAAAATCCCCCCAATATCACTTCCATTAGAGAAATGCAAATCAAAACCACAATGAGATACCATCTCATACCAGTCAGAGTGGCTAATATTAAAAAGTCAAAAAAAAAAAAACCTCAACAGATGCTGGTGAGGTTGCAGATAAATGGGAACACTTAGACACTGTTGGTGGGAGCATAAATTAGTTCAATCATTGTGGAAAGCAGTGTGGCAATTCCTCAAAGAACTAAAAACAGAAATACCATTTGACCCATTCTAATGCTGGGTATATACCCAAAGGGATATAAATCATTTTACCATAAAGACACATGTACATGTATGTTCACTGCAGCACTATTCACAATAGCAAAGACAAGCAATCAACCTAAATGCCTGTCAATGACAGACTGGATAAGGAAAAGGCGGCACATATAAACCATGGAACATAACACAGCCATAAAAATGAACAAGTTCATGTCTTTCGTGGGAACATGGGTGAAATTGGAGGCTATTATCCTTAGCAAACTAACGTAGGAACAGAAAACCAAAGAGCACATGTTCTCACTTATAAGTGGGAGCTAAATGATGAGAATTCATGAAAATAAATAAGGGAATAACAGACACTGGGGTCTATTTGAGAATGGAGGGTAGGAGGAGGGAGAGGAGCAGAAAGAGAACCATTGGGTACTGGGCTTAATAACCGGGTAATGAAATAATCTGTACAATGAACCCCTGTGATACAAGTTTACCTGTATAACAAACCTTCACATGTACTCGAACCTAAAATAAAAGTTAAAAATGAACACAAAGGTGTTCTTTCTATCAAAAAGTAGGGATTTTAGAAATGCATAATATAGGATTGGGTACAGTGGCTCAAGCCTGTAATTCCAGCCCTTCGGGAGGCTGAAGCAGGCAGAGCACCTGAGGGCAGGAGTTTGAGACCAGCCTGACCAACATGGTGAAACCCTGTCTCTACTAAAAATATAAAACTTAACCAGGCGTGTGTTGTGTGCCTATAATCCCAGCTACTCGGGAGGCTGAGGCAGAATTGTTTGAACCCAGAGGCAGAGGCTGCAGTGAGCTGAGATCGTGCCACTGCACTCCAGCCTGGACGACAGAGGGAGACTCCATCTCAAAAGCAAAACAAAAAACAAAACAAGCATAATAAAGTTTTTAATCAAATACGTCAATAACAACATCAATATGCCTATCCTGTTGAATTATAATGAAAGCACATCTAATTCAATTATGTAAGCCTATACATTTTTATTTTGCTTATTTAATATAAAAATCTAATAACCAACTCCTTAGTTTTCCAAGATGTAACCATGGCCCTCTAAAATATTCAAGTATAACCATGCACATGTCAATCTTAATTATCAACAGACTATATGCTGCTTTTTTTGTCTTGAAATAAGTGTTTTTCTCTTGAAATAAGAAAAAAAAAATCTGAGTTCAAGCAAAACAGTCCACAAACTAAAAGTGGCAGAACCCTCTTGGTTTATCAATATCATTTATAAACAGGCATTTAGACAGAAGGTTTCTGGTTAAAAATGATAGAGTAAAAGCATCACTACTTCGCTCTCCTCTCTGAAGCCATCCAAGAAGAACTCACAGTTCTCAGGCAAAATGATCAGAGCACAGGGTTTCCCAAAGCAGGGGTTACTCCTGAGGGACAAAATTAATGACACCTTAAAACATTTCTTTTAAAAAGACTCAACTTTTGATGTTTAGCAGTTGATGGCTTTGAAGCCCTATCTCTTTTCTTTCTCCTGCTTTTGTCCTGTATCTGGGCAAGGTGGTAAGAAAGCCCACACTCAACCTGAGTCCCACACCACACTCAGAAAGCCTTATCCCGTCCCACTCTCTAGTCACTGTAAGGGCCCAACCCATTCTTTCTGCCTTGCTTGCTACCAGGAACGCTATGAGCCTTCCAGTTTGCCTCACAAAGTCACATCATGTGAATAATGAACATTTTCATATACTCTTAGTGGGTTTGGAGTCATCATCTCAACATGCAAACTAATTTTGGATGGAATGTTGATCTGGCCCTTCACAGGACAACCACAAAACACATGACTTAGACCAGCAAGGCCAAGGTATGAGAACCTCCAAGAACCTTTAATTTGTTTTTAATTGGTAAGATAGAGGCAGCTGAACAAGATCACATATAGGGATCTATGATGTTTAAAAGAGGCCAAATGACAGGGAGTCACTGGCAGGATGGAGGGAAAGTACAGGTGATCAATGTCCCAGAGACTGTGTTCTTAGAAAAGTAAAGGTTGACAACTCTTTCTCTCTCAATCTCATTCATTCTCTCCCTCTCTCTCTCTCTCTCTCTCTCTCTCTCTCTCACACACACACACACACACACACACACACACACACACACACACACACATACACACACCCACACACCCACACACCCACAGTGCAGCATTCAGGGCTCACTATAAGGATGCATTTAAGTTCTTGTTAGCCCTCGAGAAAATGTTCTGTGGTAGCAGACCAGAATTTCAGGCTAACTGCTACTCTACTTAGACTTTTCAGGACCCTTCCCCAAATAAGCATTACAAAAAGGAGAGATCCAGGAAGAATGCTCTCTATCCGAAAATGTAAAATACCCTAAAGATTTCTAAGTCCTTGAGGAATCACCACACTGTCTTCCACCATGGTTGAACTAATTTACACTCCCACCAGCAGTATAAAAGTGTTCCTATTTCTCCACATCCTCTCCAGCCTCTGATGTCTCCAGATTTTTTAATGATCGCCATTCTAACTGGCGTGAGATGGTATCTCAATGTGGTTTTGATTTGCATCTCTCTAATGACCAGTGATGATGAGCATTTTTTCATATGTTTGTTGGCCTCATGTATGTCTTCTTTTGTAAAGTGTCTGTTCATATCCTTTGCCCATTTTTGAATGGGCTTGTGTGTTTTTTTCTTGTAAATCTGTTCGAGTTCTTTGTAAATTCTGGGTATCAGCCCTTTGTCAGATGGGTAAACTGCAAAAATTTTTTCCCATTCTGTTTGTTGCCAATTCACTCTAGTGACTCTTTTGCTGTGTAGAAGCTGTGGAGTTTGATTAGGTCCCATTTGTCTATTTTGGCTTTTGTTGCCAAAGCTTGGTGTTTTGGTCATGAAGTCCTTGCCTACTCCTATCTCCTGAATGGTTTTGCCTAGATTTTCTTCTAGGGTTTTTATGGTGCCAGGTGTTATGTTTAATTTGACCCAGCAATCCCATTACTGGGTATATATCCAAAGGACTATAAATCATTCTACTATAAGGACACATGCACACAAATGTTCACTGCAGCACTGTTTACAATAGCAAAGACCTGGAACCAACCCAAATGCCCATCGATGATAGACTGGACTGGGAAAATGTGGCACATATACACCATGGAATATTATGCAGCAATCAAAAATGATGAGTTCGTGTCCTTTGTAGGGACATGGATGAAGCTGGAGAACATCATTCTCAGCAAACTGACACAAGAACAGAAAATGAAATACCGCATATTGTCACTCATAGGCAGGTGATGAACAATGAGAACACATGGACACAGGGAAGGGAGTACTACACACTGGGGTCTATTGGGGGGAATAGGGGAGGGACAGCGGTGGGGGTAGCTGGGGAGGGATAGCATGGGGAGAAATGCCAAATGTGGATGAAGGGAAGGAAGGCAGCAAAATACACTGCCATGTGTGTACCTATGCAACTATCTTGCATATTCTGCACATATACCCCAAAACCTAAAATGCAATAATAAAAAAAAAGTTAATGGGCTTATTCTAACATATAAAAAAAGAAAACAGGAAAGTTGAAACTAGTAAATGTGAAACCAAATGTTTTCAAAATGTAATATTAAGTCAATTGTATTGTTTCATTTAGAATTAATGAATTTTGGAGTATCCATTAAAAAATATCCTAAAGATACCATCATTTTTGAAAATGTAAAATATCCTAAAAAAACCTTAATTTTTTTCAAGGAAACCTCAAGACAAAAAGAAAGAAAACAGCCAAAAAAATTCAGACAGGGAAAAAAAAGTTCTAAAGGCAATATGAAACAACAGAAATAGATAAAAAGTTAAATGGCAGAATTCAGGAACTAGATGAAAGAAAAAAGCACCATTCATAAATGAAAGCTGCATTAGTGGTGGCAAAAAAAAGAAGAGACATTGCTGAAAACTCCTGTCAAAGAGACAGAGGACGGGGTTGAGAAAATCAAGTAATGTGAAAAGGAGAAGAACAGGAAGTTAGAGAGGACTACAGACAGGAAGGTAGATGAGAAAGATTAAGGAGGCCTTATATTTGCATAATTGGTGCCCCTGAGAAAGAGAAAAATTAAAGCATTAGAAAAATGAATGTTTAATGATATTTTAGAACTGGTCTACAAAGTGGAATCCTTGGCCCAACATCATCAACTGGAAATTTACTAGAAATGTAAATTTTAGAGTCCCTCTCAAGACTGACTAAATCAGAAACTCTGGGTTCAAGCCCAGCAATGTGTGTTTTAACAAGCTATCTAGGTGATGCTCATGCTAACTCAAGTTTGAGATTCACTATAATAAGAAAAAGTTTTCCCAAAAAAGAAATTGTACTTTAAATGACAAACTGAAGTTTAATAAAATCTAGTATGGAACAATCAACACCAAGACATATTTATATGTATCCAGGTCCAAAACATTAAGACAAAAATAAAAATGAAGACACCTGTAATGGCAGAAAGAAAATCAGGCTGGCTTCATGTTTCCCACTGCAGCATTTGATGATAGGGAACAAGCAGAAGTATAAGAACAGAAAAGAAAAAGAGATTCCCTTTTCTTTTTTTAATCCAAGCAAATGTACAACCATGTCTCAAAGCCATAATCAGTGATAGTAAACCTAGTTCTTTTCCCCTCACATCATATTGCTCTTTAAAAATATATATTAACACTTTGATGTTACTAACAATCTTACTTTGTAGTAGGAGCTAGCTAGCTTTTCTTAGCCTTTATTCTGCTAGACTGCGCTTTCTAACACGTCACTTTTCATTATCAGCCCCAAACAAGTGAGTGCATGAAAAGAGAGTGAGAAACTCAAGCCAGCAGCCTGAAACACTCACAGAGCTACAGAATATCCTACAGATCAGAGTGCCTTTTCAGGAAGGTCTTCCCTGACCCCTATTTAAAACAGTACCCTTCTCCCACCCCATCCCCTGCCACCATGTTCTGCTCTATTTTTCTTTGTTGAAGTTATCCACTGGAAATGTATTTGTATTTGTTCATTGTCTGTCTTCCTTTATTAGGGTGTAAACATCTATGAGAGTCAGGACTTGGTCTGTTTTGTTCATTTTTATAGCCTCAGTGTCCCATAGTCCCTGACATGTATTAGTTGCTCAATAAATTTACTGAATTACAGACCCGTTCTTGGAGAAAAGACAACTGAGGCCCCAAGTGAAGAAACGATGACATCCGAAGTAAATGTTGATATTAAATTGATTTAAATATGGACGGAAACCTCAACTTTAATATTAACTGTGTTAGTATTCACTAGATGGGAAGCCTGCGGAAAAGTCTCCATTATGACAAAAGAATTTCAAGATCTTAGTGAACCAAGGTGTTATGTAAATGAGCCAAAGAAGACTTCTGTGTATGGGCCTTTGGGTTCTTTATTTCTTTACTGCAGCTGAAACTTATTGGCTTAAAAACTCACCAGCACAATACTCAAAATTTTACACATTCAGTTATTTTTAAAATAGCCCAACCAAGCAGATTTTGAGCCATTTAGACCCTGCCTGTTTTGCATACCTCACAAAACTTCACCCCACATCTGCTGGCCATTGATAAGATACAGCTTTTGGTTAGAAGCTTCCAGATGCTACAACATTTTGGAATTCTTTGATCCAGGGACTGTCCTCTGCATTGCTGAGCAACATCACCTAAACATGCAAGTCCCCTCTCCAATCTCCCTTTAACCTGAGATTTCCCTGCTTCCTCCCCTTCTGAGTACCCATTGAGGTAGCCTCCTGACCGACTCTTGCTCTGAGGGACTTTTCCTCTCGTGCAACTCTGTCCAAGTGCTGCCCAGTAAAGCTTGTGTGTTACTGCTTCTTGTGATCATATAGTTTTCCTTGATCACCCCCATCACTACGAGATTCATCAGGGCCCATCACTGTTCAGAGATCTGTGTAAGATATGGGATAAGATTAGAACATTCCCCTCTCTCCACCATCAGAAAAAGATATACTGCTCTCTAGGAGGAAACACACCTGGAACAGGAAAGTGAACTGAAAGCTCAACAGACAGGCTGATCAGTCAAGATGAGAAGAGCCTTGTGAGATGCTCCTCTCCCCCTGAAACTGCTTCTATGCTCTCTCATAGAAATGCACCTGCAATACTCCAGCCTCAAACTCTAGCACAGAGGGGAAGACAGGCTAGTATCAAACAAAGTGTATGTGGGGAGTGTCAAGGAACACTGCATTGGACTGCATTGGATCAAACAGAAGATCCAGGCAGAACTGCCCATATTAAGCCTAGTCATGGTAAAAAGGATCAGGATTATAACTGCAAATACAAATAGCAAAGAAAAAGAAAGGAAAGGTAGCAAAACACAAAAAAGAATGAAAGAAAAGATTATAAACATATAGACAAAAGGCAGAAAAGGAGAAAATATAATCTAAAAAGGAGATGAAAAACCCGGTCTAGAAGTTAAGAGAATCAAGGAAAAACAAAAAATTCCTCTTGAGGATTTTGTACTGTGGAAAACTTAATAGAAACATGAACTCAATAAGGCAAGGGCTCAGGAACTCAGGAACTCAAAGACAAAGTGTCTTTGAAAAGACAGGTCACCAATCCAAGAAACAAGCTGAAAATAAAACACCATTATTACAGAAATACAAAAATAATTAGAAACATTAAGAAATAGAGTGAATAAGGGTGAAAAACTGGGCATACATGGCCGTAGTGACAGAGGTCCCAGTATCTGGTCTCTCACTTCATGGTGCCAAGAGGTGGCTGTGTGGAATCTTTATTTTGTTGGCAGGAACCATGGCTGAGGTGGATTATCTATTATCTTTAATTGGGAAGAAGATTCCTGATTTCAGTGGCCTCCTGAAAGTTTCCTACTTCTTGGTCTTAGTAGAGGAAGCATTTCTTTGCTGGGTTAGTTTCTCTAGGTTGTTCTGGGAGTCCTTCATGGAAACAGCCTGGTGTCTGCTCCTTCAGCCCTTTCAACAATTTGTAAGCACCTAATTCTCTGTATTAAAAACCTTTCTTCTCAAACTAGATAGATTGGCCTCTTTTATCTGCAACTGAGCTTTGATTGACACATTACCTCAAATCATAGTCCTAAATTAATTTCAGGTGGGTTAAAGAATTACATGGAAAGCAAATCTTTAAAACTTCTAGAAGAAAATGTAGTAGGCTCTATCTACACTTAAGAGTATGGAAGGACCATTTTAAAAGTGCACAAAAATTTTAACGTAAAAAATAAAATTGACTACATAAAAACTTAAAACCTCTGTTTATTAAAAAAAAGTAAAAGAGACTATAGTCTAGGAGAGGATGTATGCAACACAAATATAAAGGTAAGTATTTTTTAAAGTATAATTAAAAAATGTAGAAAAAAGAAGATTCAAATACCAGAAAAAAGAATAAGTATTTATAATATAAAAAACTATTTTATTAGGAAAAATAAAAATAGAAAAATGAGTAAAGTTTACGGACAGGAAATTCATCAAAGAAGAAATATAAATGGCTGAGCAACATATTAGATGTATAAGTTCACTTGTAAAACAAAATATAAATCAGACCTCAACTTGTATTATATATTAAATGAAACTATAAGCATTATTTTATAGCTATCAAATTTGCAAAAACTAAAAATACATTGTAGTGCCAACTGTTAACAGGGCATGACACTATAAGAACTCTTGTACTGATTTTTTTTCTTTTTTTTTTTGAAAGAAAGAAAGGAGTGAAGGAGAGGAAGAAAGAGGAAGAAAAAGGGAGAGAAAACGGGAATGTAGCTTTATTCTAAAATTGGGTATTAATAATGGCCAATCAATATTTTACGTATTTAAGGTTGAGAATGTATATTCTGTGTATTTAAAATACTTGTACTGATTGTGGAAATTTAAACCGCTATAGTCCTGTCAGAAAACAGTTGGGCTGCACTTAATAATGAGATACGTGTATATCCTACAACTTAAAAATCAGTGTTAGCTATCTACCCGCAAAATCTCTTGCATGTGTATATAAATGTGTGAGAATGTTTTGTTAGTATTTTTCTGTAACAGCCAAAAATGAGAAACAATCTAAACCATCCATTAACAAGAAAACAGAAATAGTGATGGAGTTAGACAATGGACTGCTACAAAGAAATGCAAACAGCTGCATTATTCAGGATAGAACAGGTTTTACTATAATAACCTCCAAATCACATGCAACTTAAAACCACAAGTTTATTTTTTTTGCTTATATTACATGTTCAGTGTGGGCTGGCAAGAGGCTTTGTTCCATGCAGTCACCCAGAAACCAAGGCTAAAGAAGACTTCACCATCTTGTAGCTGAACAATCTGAACACAAAGCCTTTTATGTAGCCATCAAAGAAGAAAAGAGAGAGAAGGACCTTGGTTAACTGCCGCAACTTTACCATGAATGTGATACTTCTGCTCAGAGTATATTGTCTAGAACCAATCATACAGTTTCATCCACCTGCAAAGTAGGCTGAAAAATAAAGGGAGCACATGGACTATTTGGTGAGCACTATCTCTACCACATAAATTAATTATGCATATTGATGTGGATAAATATGACAATGTTGAGTACCGATTCAAGTTGCACAATCATGTATAGAACATAATACCAATTATAATATCAATTATATGAAGGTAATAAGCAGGTCAAATACTATGTACTGTTTAAGAATCTGTAAGTCATATTAAACGTATGAAGCCATTAGTGAATACAACACAAGTACCATGTTCAGAATGGTGATTACCTCTGGGGAAGGTAAGATAATGCAATTAAAAAAGAGGACTCGGCTGGGCACAGTGGCTCATGCCTATGATCCCAGCACTTTGGGAGGCTGAGGCAGGAGGATCACAAGGTCAGGAGATCAAGACCATCCTGGCCAACATGGTGAAACTTGATCTCTACAAAAAATACAAAAATTAGCTGGACATGGTGGCACACATCTGTAGTGCCAGCTACTCAGGAGGCTGAGGCAGGAGAATCACTTGAACCCAGGAGGCGGAGGCTGCAGTGAGCTGAGATCCCACCACTGCACTCCAGGCCAGGTGACAGAGTGAGACTCTGTCTCAAAAAAAAAAAAAAAAAAAGGACTCAGGGGCTTCCACAGGATGAATAATGTTTTAGTTCATAATCTGGGTGAAGGAGCCCTAAGTACTTGTTAGATCATTCCTAATTCTCTTGGTATAACTATAATATTACATAGCAAACTTAAAAAAACTGCACATTAAAGAAGACATTCATGTTGTCAAGTTAAAAAATATTAGCTATATAATATTAACTTAGCTTGATGATTAAAACTTTTATTTGAGCAGAAAAAGATGAAATACCTATTGAAATACAGTACAAATAGTTTTCATTTAATGTTTGTCTTAGAGCTAGTCTTCTACACTTATTTTCTTAGTTTCTAGTGACTTTGAAACTTAAAGTAATACACATTTTCATTTATTAAATGAGTTGAGTCTTAATATCCTCAAACATTCACTGTATGATCCTATGAAGTCTTTCAGAAGGTACCTAAGTCTCCTCATTCATCAATTCCCAAGTGGTGGTGTCTTTAACTGCCTTAAGTCAATGCTGGGAGAAACATGAGAATTAATTATAGAAATTAAATTATGTTTGCTGTGCTAACAAAGAAGTACTACATATTGACAAAATGGCTTCATGATCATAAGCAATAATATTGTGCTAAATATTTTATAAAGTAAAGGAAATACCCATGCAGCAACTTCAAAATGAAAACAACATAGTAATAGCTCTGAGTCATTGCCGTCAAGGCATAGCTAATTGATTTATATGCTGTATCCCTCTTTTCCTCTACAGTACAGTAATCTTTTGAGGAAAGTATAGTTATTTCCAAACTCAGAAGGGTTGACTAACTTGTCCAGGATCATACAGCAAGGAAGTGGCTAAACCAGCATTCAAATCCATTAATCTGTCTGATGCAGAGCACACGAACTTAATGAATGGATACAGGATGGAAAAGAACCCCAGAAGAAAGCAAAGCCTGATCCCTTCTTCTGAAAGATGTTGCTAACAGCAAAATACTGGCCATCCCAAAACACAAGTTTCTAGTGCAGAAGATCATTACCTTTTTGATAATATTTTAGGCTCCATCACTCCATGTGTGCACCACTGTGCCGGAGAAAGCATGAGTTCTGGGATAGGGATGGTCTGTGAAGAGCTACTGGGACCTTGGAGCAGGACTTGATGGGAGTCACCAAGGCATATGGTGCCTGTCCTTATAGGTCAGCATCATTCTCCCCACCAGCTAGCTCATGGCATATGGAGGTTGTATAGATTAACACATTAACTTCTAATTGCTATTCTAATCCATTCAAGGGCTCTGATGTGTTAGAAAAGAGACATTTTTCAATTCTCCTTCTTTTAACTTCAGCCCCTTTGAAACACCAGCTGCCTTAGTCCCCATATGCAATCTCAGTAACAAGCCTGTTTTGATGAGTCAGGCTGCGGGAGAATGTGAAGAATGCCCTGGCTGTTGGCAGCCTTTGACATAGGACTGTTCAGGCTTCTCCAGAATCTCAATTGAGGTTCTTTTCGTGCATCTGGAGATTATCAGAATCCAGTAGGTAGGGAACCAAGCATGAGGGTGGAGGGAGGAGAGAAGAGGCGGTGTGGAAGGCGGTGGGAGTGTGGAGGTTCATTCCAGCATGGTCCGTAGTTGCTAAGGGGCTGTTTTTAGGGCTCCTAGAGAAGCCAGCAACACTTTATTATCACATCAACAACAGTACTTAACAATAGTAACTGATATTCACTAAACACATAAATGTCATGTACTGAAGCAAATTTCAATTTAATCCTCACACCTCCAAGGGGTGGGCATTGCTACCCCTACCCTTTGCATAGTGAATGGTGAATTTCAATTCAAGTATATAATTCCAGAGTCTGTAATTCCAACATACATCACAGACTGACTACTTCAGGAAGGTACGCAACCTGCTTCATTTTATAATGCACTGCGGTTTTTTAGTTAATCCAATCCCATCTTTTAAACTAAAGCTCCTTAGTGAAATCTAATCTATTCATTAACCTAAGTTATTTAGCTTCTTCATGCCTAAGTTTCTCCATAAATATAATGGGGAAAATAATAGCACCTACCTCCTGGTATAATTATGAATATTTAAATAATACTTATAATGCTCCTAGAGCAATGCCTAGCACATAGTGGTTGTTAAATAAAAAAAATTCTCTAATTAAAGCTTGCCCCTACAGCAGCTGGGAAACAGCCATATTTGTCCAGAAAAGAAAACCATGAGTCTAGAGAAGCTGTGGTGTGGGAAAGACTCTGAAGAAAGATTAAAATAGTATATTTGCTGTGCTTAGGGTTGTCAAGAAGTGGGATGCAGGCCTCCAGCTTGAGGCCAAAGGTCTAAAATCAGCAAGTACTTACCTGAAAACCAAGCCTATAAGTTCTCCCACGTTCTCAATCAGGCAAACTGACAGTGAAGTTGGAAGCTGTAGAATAAACACTGTTAGGAGGGAACTGAATCACATGATATGTGTGGTGGTGGCATCAAAGGTAGTACCCCCTTGGCCTAACTAGCTTCATGTTTAATTACACACCAGGGAACAGAAAGAATGCCCAGACATAGTTCCCAGAGCATGCCAGTGATCTTCAAAGATCCACAAAAGCTCTCTAAAGAGCCAAGGAGCCTCTCACACCTCCTGACTGAGCTTTTACCACTTCCTTAATGGGGAGGAATTAGATTTTAACATCAAAATCCCTCTATACACTATTTAGTATTTGTTGAATTACAATGATATTTATGTGAATGCTAATAATCATATATGGTTTAGTTCATGGCATGGATTTAGTCATTCTCAATGAATTCTCTTATTTTGGTATTATTTAAAGAAAACCTCCAGCTCATGTTAAAATTGGAACCTATTCTGGGGCTGTCAGCTTATACTTGCTGTCTAGACCCTGGTCCAAGACTGGCCAGAGTAGAGGAGCTATGTTCCATGGTAAAAGGCATTGTAATAAGGTTTGTTTGGCCTGGATGTAACTCCTCAACCAAAACATTTGAAACATTAAAGTGCTATGGACACGTGAAGCATATTATAATGGGGATTATCTGTTGTAAGGCCTCCTCATGTCCTTGGTATGGTATGGCTGAGTAATGAGAAGCAAGCCAGAGAGATGGGCATATTCTTCCTCCAGAAGTCATCAAACATCTGAGTCACAGGTGCTTTTTATGATTTTGGCATTTTTCCCCCCTCAACTGGTGGCAAGCTGTTCAACTGTTGCCTCGATTTTAAAGAACATTTTCTATTGATTTTCTCTCTTAATTATTATCAATTAGGGGCTAAATGAGGAACATCCGCTATGATGGCAGTTTGTTTTCTATTTGATAGCCTTTTTATATTGGCACTTGAACAAAAGATAAACTTTCCTATTTTATTTTTTCCCTAAAACCTTAAAGCACATTGTGGCATATCTAATACTGCAGCTTATTATATTTTCAGAAGTAGTTTTCATCATAATGCCACTAAGATCTATCAAGCATTAATGTGGTTGGTGGTTATGTACTTGATTGATTATATACTAAAAAGGTGGTGCTTAGGAAATGCCTAAAGGCCTCAAGACTGGATACAAAATTTAAATATCAGAGTTAAAAGCAGCTAAATATTTGGCATTTTTTCCCTACCATGTAAATGAGCAAAGTCAATGATGACATCTGCTATACTGGTGACTGTTAAAACGGAGCTTAAGAACCCATGATTTTTTTGGAGGCCGAGGTGGGTGAATCACGAGGTCAAGAGATCGAGACCATCCTGGTCAACGTGGTGAAACCCGGCCTCTACTAAAAATACAAAAAATTAGCTAGGCATGGTGGTGCACGCCTGTAATCCCAGCTACTCAGGAGGTTGAGGCAGAATTGCCTGAACCCAGGAGGCGGAGGTTGCGGTGAGCTGAGATCGCGCCATTGCATTCCAGTCTGGGTAACAAGAGCGAAACTCCGTCTCAAAATATAAATAAATAAATAAATAAACCCATGATTTCTTAAGTACCCTAATTGCTCCAAGGCCAAAAATGTGGCCATCTCAGTGGTGTTCCTTGGTCCACAAATTGTAGTCAGTTAACAAAGAACTATGCTCTTAGCCAGTGTGATGTTTTGTCAGTTGCTAAAATCCATGGTAATTTCAAAATATGCCTTGTGGCAGACAGTGATGGTTGCCAAGGCATCCACTCCCCCTTCATCCTAGCTAACATCTAGCTAAAGTGTCAGAGAGACATTCATTTTAAGGAATTGGCTTATGAGATTGTGGCAGCCAGCAAGTCCACACTTTGTAGGGTGGATGGCAGGCTAGAGACCCAGGGAAGAGTGGATGTTGCAGTTTGAGTTTGAAGGCAGACTGCTGGAGGAATTCCCTCTTTTTTGAGAAAGTCAGTCTTTTTTTCTCTTAAGGTCTTTAGTGGATTGGATGAGGCTCACCCACATTATGAAGGACAATCTGCTTTATTCAAAGTCTACTGATTTAAATTCATTTATCTAAAAATTACTTCCAAAGTAATATCCAGACTAGTGTTTGACTCAATACCTAGGTGATATGACCTAGCCCAGTTGACCCATAAAATTAACCATCATAGTCCCTTATGCAAACAAACTCATGTTAATAAACCTATGGTGATCAGGCTATAAATGTACCTTAAATGCTCAGATACTGTGGACATGATAGATTTAATAACAAGCCAAACTTTGTATGCCAAGATAAAGCTTCATTTTTCTTCTTTTAAATCCTATTAAAAGATGAATTAGAAGGCCAATGGATTTCCAAAATAACTTAAAGATTTAATTCATGCCCTAGTGTGCAATGTCACGGTATGTACTTTCACTAAGAACAGACTTCTAAGGATTCAATCATTCAATGGATACCACCAACTCAACCTCTGTGGTCCAGATAGGATAAATGTTAAGAGCTGAAAGGCCTCAGGTGAGATGGACTGTAAGGCAGCCAGAATGCCAAAGCAGTTGGGAGGAGTGCCAATGCTATACCCATGGGCTGCGAGGCCACTAAACTGTGTTGGAGCTGTGTTCCCTGATGGTTACTCCCCTGTTCAGGTCTGCTCTCACTACTACAGCTGCACGGGAAATGCAAGCGTGAAGTTAAGTGCCTTGTAGACACAAGTGCCTTAAAGAGGAAGCAGAAATCATGCACCATTCTTTTTGAGGTGAGGGAGCACAGGCTGGCCATTGCTCTAAAGACTTAAAATAGGGTGCAGGGCCTCGTTGAGTAAGGAGGCCTGTTGAGCACTTGAAGGCAGGGGACCCAGAGCTTCAGGCTGTTTTCCTGAGGATATTGTAAGGATACTCCTAAACTTGGGACTAACAAGGTAACCTTGGGACAACCACATAATCATTCCAAGTTTCACATTTCCCTACATGTGGTTTATCACTTGCCCTTCCCAGAGTTCTTACAAGGATTAAATGAAACAACTCATCTGTAAAGGCAAATTCAATCCCATACCCATAGCAAGTTCTCTTGATACATTTATTCTTTAATCTATTGATATTAAAGAACTAGTGAATGGAAAAATATATGTTTGGCTTTCACTGAGGGCAATTTAAATTTTAAAGAATTCCCATCCATCTCACAGTCATTTAGGGTCACTTTGACAATGATTCAAATTGAGCACTGTGGTTACAGTCTCTACAGAAATCTGATTTAGACATGGTGGTATCTTAACCTAAATTGCCCATTAATTAGGACTTCAAAACACATGTCCCCTTCAATGGCTCCATTATTCCTGAGAAGCTAGGTGTTATCAGCCCTGTGGCTTAAAGCAGAGGGGAAGGGCAATACTGGGGCAATGAAGGAGAGGATTTTGGAATGAGGAGGAGAGGAGGGAGCAAGTCCTATATTTCTTTACGTTTTATTTATTCCTGGTTATAAAAGCATGCAGGTAAAATGTGGAAAACTTGGAAACTAAATGGAAAACAGAGGTAAGAAAAAAATAATCCACAAGCCTAGCTCCTAAAGAATGATTACTCTTAACATCATCGATTGTGTATTTCCTTTTCTATTTTTTTCTATGTTTTCCTTATTACACAGCGATTATATGTACATTTTGCATTGCAGTTTTCAATCTAATATTTTAATATAAGAGTATACCCATGTTAACAAAATATGTACATTATTTTAAAGGCTTTATCATATTGTGTCAAGTTGAATGTGTCCTAACTTACTTCTACCATTTTGTTGTTGAGCATTTATATTATGAATATTTTTTATATTACAAATAATTCAGTATAACTCATTTTTGTAAAACGTTTTTAAAATATTCTCTTACATCATCAGTTATAGGTTTGAAACATAAAATTACTGGGAAAAGACTGCTTGGATATGCTAAAGGCTCTTGATACACGATGGTAAAATGTTGTGGCCATTTTTACTTCCCCAGCAATGGAAAAGTGTGCCACTTTTAGTCTACTCTTGTCAACACTGAGTAGAGTGATCTTTTTAAAAACTACTAATTTAATTTTAAAAACTACTTGAAGTGCAAACCTCTATTCCCTTGATTTCTAATGAGGGTCAACGTTTTCCCATATATTTCTTAACTTGTGCATATTCTTAGCCCACAGTGATGACTGTTTAATATATTTGACCAAGGATATTACAAGTACATTGGAGATCTCTAAAGCATACTGTGGAATAAAACCCTGTCACCAGCAGCAACATGGATAAAACTGGAGGTCATTACGTTAAATGAAATAAGCCAGGCACAGAAAGCAAATGTTACATGTTTTCATTCACATGAAGGTGCTGAAAAAGTGGACCTCACGGAGGTAGAGAGTAGAATGGTGGTTACCAGAAGCTGGGAAGGGAAGGGAGGAGAAAGGGATGAAGGCAAGTTGGCTAAAGGGTACAAAAATACAGTTAAATGGAAGGAAAAAGTTATAGTATTCAATAGTATAGTAGGGAAATTATAATTAACAATAATTTATTGTATATCTCAAAATAGCTAGAAGAGAAGAATTGTAACATTCTCAACACAAAGAAAAGATAAATGTTTGAGGTAATGGTTTTATCCCAGTTACCCTGATTTGATAACAACACATGGTATACAGGTATCAAAATGTCACACATGCCCTCAGAATACATACAACTAAGATATAGCAATAAAAATAAATAAATCATACTGTGGAGTTTATTACAAAAGGACAGGATGCTAATTTATGAAGTATGTGGGCTGTGTGAATACCAAGTAATAAGTGACCAGACAGAAGTAAAGAATACTCAATTCCAAGGGAAAGGAAATGAAGCCTTAAGTTTTCTTAGAAAAACCAAAGCAAATGCCACAAACATAATGAGCTGTGTTTTGATTTCAGTTCCAAGACTAATTTTTCTCCCATTCCCTGAAAACAATTTTCCAAACTGTTCTTTGTTAAAAGTAATATAGGCACACCTTGGACATATTGTGGGTTCAATCCCAGACTACCATAATAAAGCAAGTTTCTTGGCTCACCAAAAAAAGTGAGCCACACAGATTTCTTGTTTCCCAGTGCATATAAAAGTTAGATAAACTATACCATAGTCTATGAAATGTTGTGCACATAAAAGTTATGTTTATTTTTATTCTTTTAACTGTGCAACAGCATTGTGCCCAAAAAATGTACATAGCTAATTAAACTATCACTAAAGAAACACTAAACATAATCTGAGCCTTCAGCAAGTTGTAATCTTTTTGTTGGTTGAGGGTCTTCATGTCAATGGATGCTAACTGATAAGGGTGTGGATGGTAAGGGTTGGAGTGACTTTGGTACTTTCTTAAAATAAGACAATTACAAAGTCTGCTGCATTAATTGATTCTTCCTTTCATGAAAGATTTCTCTGCAGCATGTGATGCTGTTTGATAGCATTTTACTTACAGTAAAACTTGTTCAAAGTTGAAGTCAATCCTCTCAAATCCTGCTACTGCTTTATCTACTAAGTTTATGAACTATTCTAAATCTTTTTTGTCATTTCAACAATGTTCATAGCATCTTCACCAAAAGTAGAAAAAGCCTCAAAGAACCATTTTCTTTGCTCATTCATAAGAGGCAACTCTTCACCTGTTCAAATTTTCTCATGAGATAGCAGCAATTCAGTACATTGTCAAGCTCCATTTCTAATTCTAAATCACATCTGCATTTCCTTCCTCCACTGAAGTCTCAGGACTCTCAAAATCATCAATGTGGGTTGGAATTAACTTTTTTTCCAAATTCCTGTTAATAATATTTTTGCCTCTTCTCACAAATACAAATGTTCTTAATGACATCTAGAATGGTGAATCCTTTCCAAAAGGTTTGTTTTCAATTTACTTTGCCAAGATCCATCAAAGGAATCACTATCTGTGGCTATTATAGCCTTATGAAATGTATTTCTGAAATAACAAGACTTAAAAGTCAAAATTACTACTTGATCCTGGGCTGCAGAATGGATGCTATATTAGCAGGCATGAAAACAACATGCATCTCCTTGTATATCTTCATCAGAGCTCCTGGGCAATCAGATGCATTGCCAATGAGCAGTAATATTTTGAAAGGATTCTTTTTTTTCCCCTGAGCAGTAGGTCTCGACAGTGGGCTTAAAATATTCAGTAAACCACATGTAAACATATGCGCTATCATTCAGGCTTTGCTGTTTTATTTATAGAGCACATGCAGAGTAAATTTAGCACACTTTTTAAGGGAACTAGGATTTTTGAAGTACTAAAATGAGCATTAGTTTCAACTGGAAATCACCAGCTACATCAGCCCCTAACAAGAAAGCCTGTTCTTTGAAGCCAGGCATTGACTTCTTTTTAGTTATAAAAGTAGTAGATGGCGTCTTCTTCCAACAAAAAGCTGTTTTGTCAACACTGATGAAATCTATTGTTTAGTGTAGCCACTTTCGTCAATGATCTTAGCTAGATCTTATGGATAACCTGCATCTCCTCCATCAGCACTTAGTGCTTCACCTTGCACTTTTATGTTACAGAGATGGCTTCTTTCCTTAAACCTCATGAACCAACCTCTACTAGCTTCAAACTTTTCCACTGCAGCTTCCTCACCTCTCTATCTTCATGGAATGGAAGAGTTAGGGCCTTGCTCTGAATTTGGCTTTGGCTTTGGCTTAAGGGAATGTTCTGGCAGGTTTGACCTTCTATCCAGACCACTCAAAGTTTCTCCCCATCACCATTAAAGCTGTTCCATTTTATCATTCATGTGTTCACTCGAGTAGCACTTTTAACTTTCTTCAATAACTTTTCCTTTGCATTTACAACTTGGCTAAATGTCTGGCTCAAGAAACTTAGCTTTTGGCCTGTCTTGGCTTGCAACATGCCTTCCTCACTAAGCTTAATCATTTCTAACTTTGATTTAAAGTGAGAGGTGTGCAACTCCTCCTATTTTTTGAACATGTAGAAGCCATTATACGACCATTAATTGACCAAATTTAATATTGTTGCATCTCAGGGAATAAGGAGGCCTGGGGAGAGGGAGAAGAGGTGAGAACCACCAGTCACTGGAGTAGTCAGAACACACAGAATACTGATAGATTAAGCTTGTCCTGCCTTATATGAGTGTGGTTTGTGGTGCCCCCAAACAATTATAATAGTAACATCAAAGATCACTGATCACAGATGAACATAACAATAATAATGAGAAAGTTTGATACATAATGGAAAAGTCTGAAGTATTGTGAGAATTACCAAAATGTGATACAGAGACACAAAGTGAGCATATGCTATTGGAAAAAGTGGCCTCAACATTGTTGCTCAATGCAGGGTTGCCACAAACCTTCAATTTGTGAAAAATGTATTATCTGTGAAGCAAAGTAAAGTATAATAAAATGAGATATGCCTATGACAGTACAAAATGACAAAAATTAAAGTGAACAACTTTTATAATGAAGCAAAGAGCTAGAAAGCCAATTTGTTTCCAGGGAAAGTAGGAATGTTATTCCCAAACCAATTAGACCCAAAATGATTATGACTGATACGTATGGTCTGGGCTCACTCTGAAAGGTTTTGCTTCCTGAAGAAGACCTTAAAATACAAGCACTACATGTAATTATTCATAATGTTTGAATGAATTCATACAATAAACTGTCAAGAAGATAAATCTGCATATAACAAAAAAAATGACAAAGGGGATGATTCAGTACTACTTCACTTTCTATAGAACTTCCAAAACAAGTTCATCATTCATTCTATATTTCACTTTCTATAGAACTTCCAAAATAAGTTCATCATTCATTCTATAATACATTTACTTAACTTTTTAATCTCCCGAAGCTAAACATTTTAGACTAACACTGATAACAGAAATACATTTTAATGTAAAATATATGAAGCAAAATGACTAATAAAGAACGAACCATATGATTGTAATTACAACTTTAAGATTCTCAAAATGATTTTAATGAACTAAATCTAATAGAACGGGAGGACATATAGACTGGCTTTCATTGAGATGGAAAGAAGAAAGTTAAAGTTACAGGTTACCACCTTTTGCTTCGAGACTTGACATCGTCTGGGTCCTCTCGTGATGAATGCCATGTTTTTAATCCGACTCTCTTATTTAGAGCTGCGTAACAGACAGCCCCAGGTATTTGGTACAGTTATTTCTGAGGCTATTCATATTGTGAGATGAATGTCTACCTTTAATTCCTAGCTCCTTAATTTTTTGTGGACAAGAATTTTTATTAGTATAATTATTCATAGCCCATAGCATCTCAAAAAACATATGCATATGGTAGCCACTGGATAAATAGCTAGAAATTAAACCAATGTAGCAAAATGGTTTATTTACATACAGAAATGAGTAGTACCTCATGGGTAGCAGGAGGTGAATATGGGTCTGAAAGTAGCCTCACAAAAGTGGTCATCTCTACAACCTCACACATCTACTATCAACTATTGAGAGTTCACATACAAACACAAAAGGTGCTCTTCATAGAATCTTACATACAACGTTTTAAAAACCCACTTGCTTGGAGATGAAAATTCTAGAAGAATGTTCCAAAGACTAATGTCTAAAGTAAATCAGTTCTAACTGAGAAGGGAGTTTCAGATTGAATGAAGGGCAGAGGAGCTACTGGACAAAGTATACAAGCATCGCTGAGTGTCCATGTTGCCACAATGTTCAAGTCACATAATCCTTAAATGTGTTCCATGAGGAATTTCGGCTCTGGCTCTTGTGTAATGTTGAAGGGCTACACAGCTTGTTACTATATAAATAATATTAACTCTTCTAATGCGTCCTTCAAAAAACATGAATGTGATCCAGGTACAACATAAAAGATATCAGCTCATCAGCCACACATCTGTTGGTACTTTGAAAGGCATACTTCTCTGTCAAACTAGGCTTTAGAGACATTTCAGGAAGCAAAAACGTGTCACATATTTCATGGATTTCTTTCTTAGACAAGTTCCTGTGATTGACTGGAGCAATATAGAAAAACAGGGAATGATTTAAACTTCTCCATCCCTTTGGGTTTCAGCCAATAATAATCTCAAGACATAATACAAGATTAAAGCAGCATTTCCAATTTCTTCTCAGCATCCCTGTTCTGCCGGCTTTGATTAAACAAGTGTGGGTGTTTTCTGTTTGAGCTAGACACACGGAATGTGGAAAACTCCTCAGTAACCCTTCAGTTATTTTAAAAGATGGAACAAGGGTACACTGGCTGTTGCATGTCTTTGCAGGTATCCTTCTATGAATGGTTGTTTATTTTCTAATGCTCAACTTCTGAGACTCAAGAGCTGTCATGCAATGTTAACACGGACATGATGCAAGATTAAGTGAAATGGGATTACCTAAGCCTCCGGCCTCCTCATTAAGTTGCTAGAAATATAAAATGGAAATTTAAAATATAGTCTTGGCAGCCATTGCTGCCTTTTTTACAACTTATTTTTCAATATCTTGACAATTTCTTGAGACAATATTGTATAGGAGAAATAGAAAATGGTTGGAACCAGAAGATCTTTCTTGAGAGGCAAGGTCCTTCCATTTATAAGTGAAGTGATTCTGAGGTGGTGCAGGAAGCCCTCAGCACTACTGGTATTTGATAAATGCAATGTGTCATTTGATTGTAATGGATAATAGACCCCTGCATACAACTCATGATGAATGTGGGTTTGAGAGGCTGTGACTGCCTTTTATTGCTACTGTTTAGTAAATTTGGAGACTTTTCTTACCCGGAGAGAAGAGGAATAGGGAAATATTGAAAGAAATAAAATTGTGTAGGTACTGATATTTCCTTTTATTTGTGGGGGAATATGTTGAAGCACAGTAAAAAATAGTATGGTTTAATAACTGCTAGGGTTTGACATTCCAATGGTTTCACCACCCCTTAAAGATCAAACCCCAATTCTTCACACAAACTGACCCAATCACTTGTCCTCATCCCACTGCAATGCAGTCAGCTTCAGGCCCTCTACGCACCTTGGGGGACTTTGTTTTGTTTGCTCATGCCACGCCTCGTCTGAGAGTGTCTCGTGATTCCTCCTCTCCAACTGAGTTCCATCTAGGATGTACTCCTCTTCCATGAAACTCCTTGAGGACATCTAACACTCTCTGAGTCCTTTCCTCTAAAATTCCTAAAGCCTCATTTTGTACTATGCATCTGGCCGCTATTGAATATTGTCCTGTTCTGTTTGGCTCATGAAGATACATGTGCTTTCTATGTGCCAGGCTCTGGTGCTACAAGTGGAGTTGAAGAAGACAGTGTCGCTCTCCTGGAGGTGTTTACCACCAGTCGGTAACAAACGTCAGTGTAGCACATGCAGCCATGGCAGATGTTTGAGTCAAATGCTACATCGGACTTGCACAGCTTGGTAGGTACAGAATCGTCACATGCACTCATCTCACCTTTTCCAACTTCTTATGTCTCTTACATCCTGTCCTTCCAGTTCCTTCTTCTCATTTAAGAAAAACTTGTCACCTGGCTCATTCTTCACCTGCATACTGTGGCCACTATCCTGGGGTTTTCCCAGTCGTATGGGCTCTGGTGTTTTGGTCCCTTAACTTCTTCTAGGCTTTGTCTCATCTTCTCATGGTCACCACTCAACTGACCTACTTTAGAAATCACAAATTATTCTTTTTCTCTATATAGAATTTTCATTTTTTCCAATTTTCTTTGTTAAGTACTCCCACTGTGACAGTTCTTTGACTTCACCAGATACTTCTAGTTAACTGACCCTTTTGTTTTCTCCCCATCCATCCATAGCCCCTTTCTGGTTTTACTTCTGTCTTTACATTCTTCACCGTCCAGTATCCTAAACTCCGTTAGCCTCTGACCTGTCCTGAGCCCCACAAAAACTCCCAATCTGTGGGAAGATTGAAAGAAAACAGATTCATCATTAGACATTCACACAGGAACATGGATCGAGTGTCTGCATCTCCAACTCCTGTAATGCCTATTGAGTTCCACTCTTCTTTCTTCCAGCATCCAGCTGTCTTGTCCTCAGTGCTTCACCTTCCCCCACCTTGACTGAGAAACAGAAGGCATGGATGAAGCTCCCTCTGTTGATCACTCTCAGATGTATGCTTATCTACAATCCCAGTTTCTTCCTGCCTTTCATTGTTGCAGGGTTTTTCTCCTCCTTTTAAGCTGCTGTGTGGAGACCCAGATGGGCTTCTTGTTCTGACCAAGTCAGGCACAGGACCTGCACAGCCCCCAGTCTTGGATACTGGGTGTCCAACAAACCACTTTTTGTTTCAGTTCATGTCTCTGGAATCTTCTTTTTGGTAGCCCGGAGACTGATTCCTTGGCGGCTTTCCTCATTAACTAGCTCCATGGGAAAATTCTAGGTCTTGATGCATTAAAGGATACAAGTGAGTAAACAGTACAAGGGGAGGAGAAAGGAGGAAACAAGGAAAAGGCACGGGAGGCATGGGCTTCTGAGTGTGTGCTCCCAGGACCAGCTCCGCTGCCTTGCTTACTGTAGCAGGCATTTTGGAAGCATGCAGCAAATACGAATCATAATGCACACCACAGATGCTAGGGCCAGCACAGACAAATACCAAACACTGGTTTATGAAACTCATCAGTTTCCAAGTACTCAACAGATCAAAGAAGTGCTCTGCTGGTCACTGAGCGAGAATGTGAAATGCCATGTTTGTTATTTCCTTCACAAGGTTGTCTTCATCCCCGCTTCATAGAATTGACTCTCTTACATCTTTTACAGTCTTGCTTTTATTTCTGGTCCTCTATGAAGCTTTCTCCAAGCCCCAGGGCTAGTCTCTCCTTGCTCAGTGCCCGTACAGCCAATAGACAAATTAGTCAGGGCATGTATCTCCACACATAAGAGGCCAGCACTTACATATCCCACCATCCGCTATGCCGCTAACTCACTCGTAATTGGTCTAATTCACCATCATGTTTCCTGCACCCAGCATAATTCCTAAGAATCCAACACACACTTGTGGAATGAATGAATGAAAGGATGAGATCAATTGAAACATTCCAAAAAGATGAATAACACATGTAGGAGCTGCACCTTCAATCCCAAGAAAGCCCTTTTCTATTCACACCCAGGTACTTCTTGGTAGCCCCCTCTCATCCTCCATATAAAGGTCAACAGGTTTCCTTATCCATGCATCTCTCTTCAGCAAGCTATTTACTTTGGTCAATACTCTGTGTTGATCTACCAATCACAGCTGGTCCTACCTGACTGAAGGAGTGGCAGGTGATTCTCTCTGAATCACCAGCGCAGACCCTGGGAATGTACCAGCCACTCACCTTGCTTGCTGGCAGACGCAGCAGAGCCAGGCCTTTTCGTGCTTCTGGTAGGAGCAGCAGCTCCTGCAGACATTGAACTTGCAATCTCCACACTGGCGCTTGGTGTTGACGAGGAAGGTGAATGGCGAGCAGCAGCGCATGCAGCAGTGCTCCACAAACTGCTGGTGCTTCGAGAGGATGCTGCACTTGCTGCCTTCATCATCCAGCTTCTGCTTCAGCTCACTGAAAAAGCAGCGTAGGGGAAAGGGGAAGAGGAGAGAAAGAGAACATCAGGTCAGGGGCAGTCTCCCCAAAGCACCCATCCTGTCCCTTCCTTAGACCAAACTACCATGTAGGTCCTTCCTAGAGAACAAGAGAGCTCAGAAAGATCAACTGCTGAACACTATGTCCAGAGAAGAACATTAATTGTGGATTCGTTTTGCGCATGTCAGATTTTCTATGAGAAAGCATGAAAACCTTTTTACTTATATTTCAGAGACTACAGTGAGATACAAGTTATTAAAAAACTAATAAGCACATCCTTGAAAAATAAAACCTTTAACTTAATTAATGCCTTTTTAAAGGAATAGGAGATCACTTATGATAAAACACTAATCCTCACTCAGCCCTGCTGGGAATATGATAAATTCACTCCTGGCCTTATTTAACATCCCTAGAAACTGAAGTACCCAGGGATTTTAAAAGCTTTCAAATCAATATGTGTCAATAAAGAGTCTATGGGTGATGGGCAGATTGAGGCACTGGTGATTCAGAGTTGGATAAAAGAATAGCTCTCTTCTTCTAAAAATCTCCTGATCACTGGGCACAGAGCCAGCCACATTAATGCAAACCATGAAGGTGCATACACTCCTCTCTGCTCAGTGAGAAGAAAAATACACTGTGAACAGACTGAGTAACCTGGGGGAAAAATGAGAAACAAATCAAATTATTCTGAAACAGTGGGTTTGAGTTGTTTTTCCTGCTACGAAAATGGGGACCTCCAAAGAACGGTAGAAAAATGATTATTTTTACTACTATTTTGCAATTACTATAATACTAGACTATAATTTTTATAATTTTACTACAAGACTACTTTTACTATTTTCCTCCTACTGCACACTATCATTATAATAGTAAAACACAAACAGTCCCCCACTCATAATGGTTCAATTTAGGATTTCTCAACTTTCTGATGATGCAGAAACTATACAGAAAGTGATATGCTACTCATGATGCTAAGCAGAGCGCAGTGAGCCACAGCTCCCAGTCAGCCATGAGATCATGAGGGAGATACTCTGCCGTGTAGTATGTTTAACTGTGCTGTCAGATGACTGTGCCTAGTTGCAGGCTCATGTAAGTGTTCTGGGCACATTTAAGTCTGCTGGGCTATGCGATGACGTTCTGTAGATTTAGAGTATTGAATGCATTTTCAACTTATGATAGTTTTACCTTATGATGGGTTTACTAGGACGCAATCCCACTGTAAATCAAGGAGCATCTATATTTTATTTTACTATATTGTATTTTACTATGATAATACTTGATAGCATCTTACCACTATTTACTGCTACTATTGTTTTACTGCCATTTTACTTTATTACTATTTTATTACCTTTTTTCTTTGCTACTGTTTTTATTTTTACTACTGCTATTTACTATTCTTTACTACTATTACTATTTTTCTGTACTTAGTTGTGATTATGCAGTTCATACTGGATATATTTATGATGTATGTGGCCAATATTTTCTCCTGTTCTGCCCTTGTCTTTTTATGTTTACGGTGTTTATTCTCATTTAGAAATGCTTATTTTTCTGTAGTTAAACCTGTCAGGCTTTTCTTTCATGGACATTGGGCTTTACGTCTTGCTTGGGAAGGCCGAGATCACACCATCAGTTTATAGACATAGTCAATTAGCCCCTGTCGTAGGTTGAAGGTTGACTGTCTTAAATGATATGCCCATGCCCCAAATCACTGCAATCTGTAACTATTACCTTACTTGAAAAAGGGGTCTTACAAGTTAAGAATCTTGAGATATAGTTATCCTGCATTATCTGGGTGAGCTCTAAATCCAATGACACACAGAGAAAGCAATGTGAAGACAAAGGCAGAGATTGGAGTGCTGTGGCTGCAATCCAAGTATTGCCAAGGTTTGCCAGCAGCCACCAAAAACTAGGAAATAGGCATGGGAACATTCTCCCCCAACCCTTGGGAGGGAGCCTGGCCCTGCCAACACCTTGATGATAGACTTTTGACCTCTGAAGAGGGAGACAATACATTTTTGTTGTTTTAAGCCACCTGTTTGTAGTAATTTCTTACAGCAGCCTCAGGAAACTAATACAGTTTCTACTTTTCTTTTTTTTGAGACAGAGTCTCACTCTGTAGCCTAGGCTGGAGTGCAGTGGCGCCATCTCAGCTCACTGCAATCTCCACCTCTCAGGTCCTGGTTCAAGCAATTCTGCCTCAGCCTCCAGAGGAGCTGGGATTACAGGCACATGCCACCATGCTCAGCTAATTTTGTTGTATTTTAGTAGAGACGGGGTTTCACCATGTTGGCCAGGCTGGTGTTGAACTCCTGACCTCCTAATCCGCCTGCCTTGGCCTCCCAAAGTGCTAGGATTACAGGTATGAGCCACCACGCCTGGCCCTACTTTTCTTTTTTTAAGGAAAACAGTAAATATAAACTTTCCTCAACACCATATCCTCATCCAGTTACCAGTCTCTAATAGTCCTAACCTCTTCTAGTTAAAATTCCTGATGTCCAGTATATGTTGTTTATTCCCACTCACTCCTGGGTCCACTCCAATGGGACTTTTGTTCTTTTTCTCAAAGAAAACAAAAACTCTGCTTGAGATCCCCATTGATCTTCATGTTGCAAATCCAAAGGGACTTTCTAGGCCTTGTCTTACCTGATTATTCTTCCATTTTTGAAATCTACTTTTCCCTTCCTTGTGTTACTCTTGTTTTCCTCAACCCTTTTCCAATTCCTTTGCAAGTTATCTGTTCCTACTATTCTTTTTAAATGTTAGACAAGATTTTTTAAGGTATGATAAAATACTTATTCACTGATGAAAATTATTTTCAACATTAATGTTAACCTGTTACTGAATAGATTGTTTGAGGCATGGTCTATGTGAATAGGTAGCCTTTCTCCACTCCAGCTGTCCTCAAGCATGGACAAATCCCTTCTTTTCAGTTCATCCAAGCAACAGACATCCACCCGCTCTAAGGTGTGGTGGGTTATGGACATTTATTACCAATGGTTTAAGGGTAGTGGAAGGTGATGGAAGAGGAACCCAGCTCCAGGCAAAACAGAAAACCATTTCATGTGGGCATGCTGCAGTTAAAGTCCTCAGCCACCACCTCTGGGATTTCTTTTGAGGCCCTGTCACTGGACATGTTGCTATGCCATCTTTGCCCATCCAGGTTTCCACACGTCCCTTCTCTTCTCTTATTCCAGGGCCCTTCATGGGTGATCAGAGGAAAATTCTCCAAAGCTGTGACCTAACTGGTAAAACACGGCTGCATATGTAGGGGTCACCCTTGTCTGAATCACAAGGCATGGGAGTAAATGAATCAGGACACAGATAAGCAAGAAGGAAGATCACGAGAATTACCTTTCTTTTTCTCCTCCACTCCCTTGTTCCCTCTCTCTCCTTCCCCTGTCCCCATATTTTTAAATAAAAAGAATGGTATTATTTATAATGTTTCAATTATGAAACCTAAAAAATGGTCTATTTTTGTTTAGGTTTTCAAGTGTGTTGGTATAAAGCGGTTCACTTGGTATAAAGCGGTTCACAGATTTCTCTAATTACTATAAGATCTCTGATACATCTATCATATGTTCCTCTTTTCTTTCAGAATATTGTTTGTTTGGCCTTGATAGTAAGTTGAGGGGCTTACTCATTTCATTAGTTTTAAGGATAACTCGCTTTTCGTTAGGTTGATGGTTGTCTACATTGTTTATTTGCTCTCTATTGCAATAAAATCCAGTCTTATCTTTATTATTTCTTCCTTCTATTGGTTTGAGTTTATTCTTTCTCTAACCTTTAAAAAGTAAAAATTTTAAAAGTACACTCGTTTTTAATATTTACTCTTTCCTAATCTATGAATTTAAGGCTATAAAACTGTCTCGACACATCACTTTCATTGTACCTTGCAGGTTTTAAATAAGAAAATTTTTTATACTCATTTAGCCTTACATATTTTATAATTCTCAGGTTTAAAATTTTCCAAATACGTGGCTTTTGTTATTGACTTTTATTTTAACATTTTGATCAGAGAGGCTCAAAAAATTAATTCTTTGGTATTCACTGAGACTTTCATTATAGGTTCATAGCCAGTTTGTGTCAAGTCCCATGTGTGTTTGAAAAGAATATTTATTCTCTGCCAACTGATAACAAGATGTTAACCAAAAACTGAGGCAGGTCTCAATGGATAGAGGTTCATTTAGCCAAGGTTGGGGACACTTCCACGAAAAACACAAGTCACCGGAGCATTTGTGACCTGAGTTTTTTTCCAAAGAGGGTTTTGGGAACTTCAATATTTAAAGGGGAAAATGTGAGCCAGAGAGAAAACAGGAAGGGAGGGTAGGCAATGAGGTAAATGGATACATACTTGCGAGGCTCTGATTAGCATTCACAAATCTACATTGCACATGTGAAAAGAGCAAGTATCGGGAAAAGTCACTTGTGCATCCATCTTAGGGTAGGCAGGAGGATGATTTCTGGTCTTGTCTTTGTCCTGTCCTTGTGATGATAAGCTGGTAATTGACCTTTTCAGGTGAGATTCAACAGAACTCAGTTTTAGGACTAGTTTATAGGAGCATATGTATTGTGAAGGATTTGGTGGCTCACAAGGAATATGTGCTGTAAGAGGAACATAAAGTCCCCAGACCGCAACCCCACTAAGCCAAAGGGAAAAGTCAAGCTGGGAATTAGGCTGTACAAACCTGTCTCCCTTTGTTCCTAAATGGACAGCTACAAGATAAAAGGCTACATACCTCCCTTACAATTTGCTCACAAGGAAGGCACTTTAGTTCTGTTCAACTTTGCCCTGTCAGTGTAAATTAACATCTTACACTCACAGGCATGGGACAAAGGACAGAATTAAAAGTCATCCCTTGGCTCACCTGAGACAAATGTGTATCTGACTGCTTTCTGTACTCCATGATCATTTCATCTTATGCAAAAATGCAGATTCACTGAGAGTGAGACAAGTATATTTATACTGAAATTACTAACAGATTTGGGTATTCTTCTATTTACCATGCCTTTTCTGGTTCTTCCTACTTTCTATCAGATTGATTGGGTTTCTTCACGCTCTTTGTTTTCTCATTATGATTTGACGTTTTACGTTTCATTTCTTTTAGTGGTTATTTTTAACATATTAACATGCAAATTTGGACTAATGTATAAAGTTAACATGTCTCCTCATCAACAATACAAACTTTAATTTCCTCTGGTGTTCCACATGGCTACTGATTTAATGTTGGCTTGTAACTGCAAAAATTATGCTTCATATTGTTTGGCTGAGGTTTTAGCCATCCACATGAAGAAGACTAGGGCCTACTCTGAGGCTAAAAGCCCTAAAGATAGGAAACTAGTGCCATTTCCTTCATCTAAGTGTCAATATCTCTCCAGCATTTCATGCATCTGGTTGCAAACGGGTGTTCTAGGGCAATATGTACTTCCCCCAGAAAGCATATTTTTTGTCTGTAGGAGTGTTGGGTCAATAGAAGCTTACTCAGCCATATCAACTGCAGAACTCTTGTGATTTTAAATTTTGTATAGATTTACACACATTTATCTCTTTCTTTGCCCATTATTGCTTCTTGCATCTGATTTTCCTTCTGTTAATTTTCTGTGTTGCTTCAGTTCTTCTGGTAATTCTTTCAGCAAGGGAAACTCCAGCAGCCTCTATTTAACCCTTACATTTCAAAGATAGTTTAGAAGGCTTCAGAATTCCAAGTTGACAGCTCATTTCTGAAAGTACTAAATAAAAGTATTATTCTTTTTTTTTCCTGGTATCAAATGTTGCAATGGGAAGTCTGTCAGCATAATTCTTCCTCTGAAGAAGACTAACTTTTCTCACTGGTTAGTTTAAAAAAATTTTAAATTTGTCCTTAGTGTTCTTCAGTTTCACTATGAAGTGACTAAGTGTGGATTTTTTTGCATTCATTTTACTTGAGTCTCTTAGTCATTTTTTAAAACTTTCATTAATTCTAAAGCATTCTCTAGCCATTTTTACTTTGAATGTTGTCTCCTGCTCTATTTTCGCCTCTTGGAATTACAATTATGTATCAAAACTTTTCTGTTCTTCTATGTCTCCTAATCTTTTTTTCTTCATCTCTCTGTATTTCTCTGTATTCCACATTCTGGAAAAGTACCTCAGTTCTAGCTTCCATTTTTAATAATTCTTTGTTTATCTGCATTTTCTCTACTATGCAATCCTTTTGAAATTTTACTGAGTTTCATATTTCTAGAAGTTCTAATGATTTTTTTCCATTTAAATATGCCTGTCCCGCTCTTGTGCCATTCATTCCTTGGTTCCTATATCTTCTTTTAAAAATTATTTTAAATATACTTCTCTTATAACTTTTTCCTAATTTTAATGGAAATTTTACTGATTTTTATATTTCAAAAAGCTGTAATGATTTCTTTCCATTTAAACCTACCTGTCCTTTTCACCTTCATGCCATTCATTCCTTAGTTCCTATACTTTCTTTTAAAAATAATTTTAAATACACCTCTTTTATACCCCACTTCCTGATTCTAATATTCAGCTCTTAGAGGTGGCACTAATCCTCCTATTGGTTGCATCTATTAACTCTTGTTCCAGGTAGATCCTTTGTTTTCATGGTTTGTCATTTTAATTAAGATTATCTCCAGTCAAGACTGCTTTTTATGTGAGTGCATCTTTTCATGAGTCATCACCAAGAAGCCCTCAATTCTGGAACAGCTTCACATCTGTTTCTCATCTTGGGAAATCCCTTACATGATTTATACAATTTTAGTTTTCAATACTCTGTTGTGGTGGAGGCTGGGGGTTTTGAGGTTTTGATTTCTTATGGGAGACTTCATTTCTCTCACCCAGGGGTCGAGGTAAAGATAAACTTTTTCTGTAGATCCCCTAAGCCAATGGGTAAAAATTTTCTAGGGTCCCTTTCACTGAGAGTACAGTCCTTCAAGACCAAACTCTAAGCAGGCATCTCATTTTTAGCTGCTTGTCTTGCAAAGGCTCAAGACCACATCTCCTGCCCCATGAAGAAATTAGCATTGCAGCCTCTAGCCATCAGAACCTAGAGCCCCGTGTTTCCCACCGGATTACGCAGACCGCTCTGCTTTTAAATTCCTTCTTTCACGTCTACCCTGCTGTGGTCTGAATGATTTTGTCAACCCCCAAATTCTTATATTGAAAACTCACCTCCATTGTGACACTTTTAGGAGGTGGGGCCATTGGGAGGTGATTAGGTCAGGAGCGTAAAATCCTCATGAAGAGACTAGTACCATTATAAATGGGACTCCAGGGAGCCGCCTTGCCCTTCTACCACGTGAGGACACAGAGAGAAGACACCATCTACAAACCAGGAAGCGGACAGATACCAAATCTGCTAACATCTTGATCTTGGACCTACCAGCCTCCCAAACTGTGAGAAATAGATTTATTTTGTTTATTAGCTACCCAGTTTATGATATTTTGTTACAGTGGCCAAATGGACTGAGACATATGCTCTAGGAATTTCCCTTTCTTACTCCCCTTCCCAGACTTTGAAAAAATTAAGATATAATCCACATAGTAAATTCACTCCTTTTAAGCATACAGTTCAATGGCTTTTAGTATATTCACTAAGTTATGCAACTACTGCTACTAACTCTCACATTTTCATCGTATCAAAAAGAAATTCAGTATTCATGAAGCAGTCACTCCTTATTCTCCCCTACCCTTGGCTTCTGCTAACCACGAATCTACTTTCTGTTTCTATAAATTTGCCTATTCTGAACATTTCATTCCCTTTTACTGCTAAATAATACTCCATTTATGGATATACCATATTTTATTTATCCATTCACCCACTATGAACATTTAGGTTGTTTCTAATTTTTGGTTATAATGAATGCTGATATACACATTCATATACAAGTTTTTGTGTGGACATGTATTTTCAGTTATAGGAGTGGAATTGCTAGGTCATATGGTAACACTTTGTTTAACTTTTTGAGAAACTGCCAGACTGTTTTCTAAATGTCTGTACCATTTTACATTCCTTCCAGCATGATGTGAGTTCTAATTTCTCCACATCCTCCCCAATACTTGTAATTGTCTGCATTTAAAAAAATTACATTTATCTTAGGGGTGTGAGGTGGTATCTCATGCTTTTGACTTGCATTTCTCTAATGATCAATGAGGCTGAACATCTTTTTATGTGCTTATCAGCCATTTGTACATCTTCTTGGAGAAAAGTTTATTCAAATTTTTAGCCCATTTCCCTCCCTCCCTCCCTTCCTCCCTCCCTCCTTCCCTCCCTCTCTTTTTTGTAGAGACAGGGTCTTGCTCTGTCCTCCATGCTGGAATGCAGTGGTGGCATCATAGCTCACTGCAGCCTTGGATTCCCGGGCTCAAGTGATTCTCCCACCTCAGCCTCTCAAGTAGCAGGACTATAGACATGTGCAGGCACACCTGGCTAATTTTTTTAAATAATTTTTTATATAGATAGGGTCTTGCTTTGTTCCTGCCCAGGCTGGTCTCAAATTACTGGTTTCAAGTGATCTTCCTACCTCAGCTTCCCAAAGCACTAGGATTACAGGCATGAGCCACCAGGCCCAGCTGGCCCATTTCTAAATTAGATTATTTGTCCTTTACTGTTTTTTTTTTTTCCCCAGACGAAATTTCACTCTTGTTGCCCAGGCTGCTGTGCAACTGTGCAATCTTGGCTCACTGTAACTTCCGCCTCTGAGTTCCAGTGACTTTCCTGTCTTAGCTTCCCGAGTAGCTGGGATTACAGGCATGCACCACCACGCCTGGCTAATTTTTGTATTTTTTGGTAGAGACAGGGTTTTTCCATGTTGATCAGGCTGGTCTCAAACTCTCAACCTCAGGTGATCCGCCCACCTTGGTCTCCCAAAGTGCTGGGATTACAGGTGTGAGCCACCACGCCTGGCCAAGTTCTTTACATATTCTAGATACAAGTCCCTTATTAGATACATAATTTCCAAATATTTTCCCTTATATTCAACCTTACTTTTTAGTAAAAGAAAGCATCACACCAGCTCATCTTACTCTGCTATTGGATTTGGAAATCTATGTATGGTTTTAAAACTTCTTTTTTTACTTAACATATCATAAACATCTGTGCATGACAATTCAGAAACTTTGCAGCTTTAGCTCTTGGGCACCCTTAACTGGCTCACACATCCTCTAACACATGAGTAGGGTTCACTGCTCTGCACAGAAGTGCCCAGTACTTATTTGTTGCTTGATTATTGATTGTATAATAAAGGGAGGCTGAATCCAGAATTGTAAGGGAAGACTGTGTCAGACCAGCTAATAATTCTATAGGGTAAAATGTCATGTACATACACTTGGGTGAATAAAATGTTTATAGGGAGACAGAACAGGGGATATTTTCAAGGAAGGAAGATGTTATTCAGTCCCTTAGACTGAAGGTAGAAGATGTACTAAGTTCACTGACAGCTCTGACATCTCTCAACAGTATGAGAACAGCCTCAATTTGACTGGCTTTTATTGATATTTCAGAGATACTAAATTAAATGGGATAAAACATCCAGAAAGGAAATTATTTGGGGATCATAAAGCTTTGTGAACTCTATCCATAAGATAACTTGAGCTTTATGAGTTTTGTTTACTGATACACAGGACTGCAAATTCCAATGGCATTTTAAAGCTGACTGGTGTTTAGTAATAACTGTACCAAGCCCTTTAGAGTTTATCCAAGAAAATGAGGTGGTATGAACCTCAGGTTCAGTGGAGGAATGGAGTGCCATTCTTCAGACCATCTCTTACTTATTAGATTCTATTGCCCCGCAGTCCCTCATGGAAGAAGTTGTTGGGCAGAATTGTATAGGATGACTTATGCTGGTTAATTAAAGATCAACCAAGAATCACACAAGACAGCCTACCTGCTTTGAAATATCTTGAGAAGGACCAGGACTTCAAATGGTCATCTAGGTGGGAAAGAGTGATGGGTTTAATGTCACAAGTCAGTGTGCCTAGCTGGGCTCATCACTTACCAAAAAGTTCCCCAACCTTTTTGGCTCTCTGTTTTTCTGAGTGGCACTTATAATTCCTGCTTCACAAGGTTGCTAAAAGTTTTAAATAAGCAAAGCAACAAAAGCAAATACTAGTCTTTCCATTGGATTAGCAAGAAATTCATGATCCAGGTATCTTTAACATTTGGACATATTTGGCTATATGTCAAGAAGGCTTCTGCAATAGCATCTGTAAGCACTGGGTAGCAGAGGGTGTAAAATGGTAGCTCACTTTGGCTTTTATTTGCATTTTCTTAAAGATGTTGAATATGCTTAGTTTGATCTTTAGCAACATCTTCTTACATCTGGTCTAGTCTCATCCCGGTCCTCTAACAGGCATCTTAAAAGCCTATTAACGTTTCACGGTATCTTTGTCTGTCACCATGCCAGCTGACAGGTTGTTAGAGGGTGAAGCATTCTGTCATGAAAGAATACAAACAGGCTCAATGGAGTTGGGTGTAATGATGAGGTAGCAGTGTCTGCCATGGGCATAGCAGGAAGTGATGGCGTGTACATCACTTGTTTGCTATCCTTCCACTCAGTTACCAAAGAGAGGGTAATTCTGATCTATAGCTGTGAGCTTGGCCCTCTTTTTCCCCCTTGCTGCCATCTCCCCCTAGGGTGGCTCATCCATCCCATATGTGTGAAGATGCTTATGAAATTGACTTCTAAACTCACTTGGTTGGCCCTGCCCCTCCTCTAAGCTGCTGAAACCTGCATCTAGGTGTCCTCTTGACTCAGCCCTTCTTGACACTCCTTGATGGCCATGGGCATTGCTTAGAATGTCAATCATTCACTCAATTCACACTTAGTAGTCACCTATTAGTCCAGGTACTAGGGATTTTTTTTAAATGACATAGCCCCTCTCTTCATAAAATGTGCATTAATGTAGGAATTCAGATGATGAAAAACAAAGCAAAACAAAGTAACTCTAAATTATGAGGCATTATGTTATAGAATAAGTAGGATACTGAGACTGACAGTAACATCAGGACCTACTTTAGATTGGTGGCAAGAGAGGGCTACTCTGGGGAAGTGGCATTTCAGTTAAAACATGAAGATGGGAAGGAGCTAGCCCAATGGAAGACACGGCATCCCAGACAGAGAGAGCAGCAAAGAAAAAGAGCTTAGTATTGGGGAAAGATGGGAGGACCACAAGACATAGGCTCTGAAAAGAAGGTCAGCTTTTTTCTAAGTGCAAGGGGCAAGTTACTGAGGATGCGAGCAGGGAACTATTAACACTGTCAGGTAAAGCCCAACTCTTACAGGACCTTGCATGCTGAAGCATGCACTTCGATCATCAAGCACTGCGATCATCTTGAGGAGGGTGACAGGTTTGGGCTGGGCAGGAGTCATTGGAGAGTACAGTAAAGTGGCTGAGGCCTGTTGCACCTGTTGAGGGCCAGGAGAGAGAGAAAACCAGATTCTGGCTTATGTAACCATGTGGGAAGTAAAGCTGTGCATGGAAAGAGAGAAGACTAGAATGAGCAGGAGCAAGTTTCAGTGAAATCTGTGAGGCATCTGAAGAGCAATGAAAGAGGACACCTGGATGCGGGTTGCAGCAGCTCAGAGGAAGGGCTGGGCCAGCTAAGTGAGCTTGGAACTCATCTCCATAAATGTCTTCACACATAGGGGGACGGATGAGCCATCTTAGGAGGACAGGACAGCAAAGGGGAAAAGAGGGTCTAGGAACAAGCCAACAAGAAACTCCCAAACATTTAAACACGGGTGGAAAGGCTGAAGAGGGGAAGCCAGACGGAAGGACTGAGGAGGAGCTACAGCAAGAGGGTATTTCAAGAAGGGGAGAGTGGATGACTGTATGCTGTGAGGATAGAGATGTATCTACTGGATTTGGCTCCATGGGGGTCAGCAGTAACCCTAAGAAAGGAAATTTCAGTGGTGGAAACTGGGCAGGAGCCAGACTTCTGTGGAGTGAAGAGTGAACATGAAGTGAGATAGCACAGATACCTCATGGAAACTTACTTCTTCCAGCAATGTTATAAATGCTTTTAAGAGCTGGGCTCCAAAGGGCAAACCCACTTTAGAGTATAATAATGTTAACAGTGTTCATGGTAATTTAAAAGTATGCTTTGCATTTAGTTTGTCATGGGTAATATTAGTCTCCCACTGAGTACTTTCAGACAGAATCATTTTGCTGCCCTCTGATGGTGTTATAAAAAAAAAGTCAGTCAAGGCTAACAGAGCCCTTGATACCACAGATTTTTGAGAAAAGAAAATCAAATTTAAATATTCCCTCCAAATGTTAATGACACACAATAATATGCTGTGTGGTTGCCAGCTGTAAATTCAGGAGACCATTTTAATCCACAACCTGGACAGTCCCTTTAGCCCTGGCAGCTGGAACACTGGCTATGCCCTGCTCATTCCACATGAGCACTGTCTGATAAGGATACAGGAACCTCACCAGCCTCAGGTTCAGCGAGTAGCTCAGTCAACATGGACACCGGGAGAGGCTGAGGGCTCCAGCTCTGCTCTTCACAGCTCTGAGCCACTCAGTCTTCTAAACCTTGGTTTCTTTTTTTTGGCAAAGAAGGATATCAGCAGCATCCTGAAATGCTTCTTGCAGAAATAAATGAGAAAATGTACCAGACTTGTATAGCAGGAACCAAAAAGTAAAAGCAATCCCACAAACATCTGAAATTATTTCAGTTCAAACCAGCTAAGATTCTGCTACACAGCAGGTGCTCAGAAAAGGCTCCCATCTTTCCATTGGATCACCTGGAATATTTGGCCAATAACCAGAGAGTGAAATCAGGTATATTTTGGCTATTGGCCAAATTGAGCAGGTGGAATGCTCTCTAATAACCAATGAGGGCACTGTAAGGGCATTCCAAGTATTTCCTTGAAAACAGCAATGAGGGAACGGCTGCGAGAAAGCTGGGATCATCACACTGTACGCTCATTAATATCAGCATACCAGCGCGTCATCATAAACCCAGACTTTGGCCAGGAACATGTAAAAAAAAACCCAAAAAGCATCGAGCATACAAGAGGGGACACACTTCCAAGTCTATAGGCTTACAGGATCCATTGGAAACATGTGAAGGAGATATCACTACCTGAAGTTGCTGACTGTCCCAGCTCTCTCAGCACCATCGCCCTCCTGCACCTCCCACCACTGAATCATCTCCAGCTATCTCTGCTTCCCTAACCTCATGGTAGCTCAGAGCAGGCTCCTCCACAAAATACCATTTGAAAATTGCTATCTTCACAGCTCTGAAAGTAGAAAGGTCAATCTTATTTCCCACCTTCTCAAATCAGCCACTGTGTGTATAACAGACCAGGATCCTTCATTTAAGAGCTATGAATGACTTCATTTGAACAGCAGCCCAAGAAGAATGGAGATGTGAGGGGCTAGAAGAAAGGAGGTTGATAGAGAATACTTCATATACAAGTAGAGGAAGCTTCCTTTCCCGTAAAGTCAGGTTCCACACATCCTTGGCAAGAGCAAGTACCCTATTTCCTCCACCACCCACTTTCTTATGTGTAGCCCAATTCTTCTTTATGTTTAGTCTCACATAGGCCATGTTAACCTTAGAGAAAACTGTGCCCTAAATCTTTATTGTCAAAATAAAAATGTCACAAAACCTATGAATCACTGATAAACCCATGATACCCTGTTACATCCTGTGAAAATGGGCACATGCTACATATCATCATTTTGAAAAAGCAGAAAGAACAGTATCCAGGATATAAAAAACAACTGCCTTAGTGCCTTGTCTGAGATACTGACTGTTGGGACCAAGCCTCTTGCTTCCATTTCCATTTCCATGGTCTCCTCTGTGTAGCACAGGGGGCTGGAAGCTTGAAAATCACATTTCCTAGACTCTTCTGCCTGCTGCTGTTGGTTGGGCTCTGCCAATGGCAGGCATTTGTGTGAGACTGGAGGTGGAAGGGAGACATCATTTTTCTGCCTTATGTTCCAGCAGAAGCAGGAGACTGTGGGTGAATGTGGCTTGGTTCCTTCTTGCAGTGGGGGCCCCATCAGTAGCAAGAATGGCAGCAGCAGTGACGCCATTGAGTGAGTGCAAGCTTGTGGGATCCTGCTTAACACTCTGCTTCTTCTTTCTAGTGCTAAGGCAGGGGCAGCCTGCATGGTTGCTAATCTCTGGGTAACACCATGCTTTTCCTGTTGCTATTCCAACTCTTCTAATACTCTTGTAAGCAATTTCCCAAATCAAAAACTCTGTATGAAATATTTAGAGGGTTTCTGTTTTCTTGATGGAACCCTGGCTGATGCATCACAGAGCTGAAGTCACATACTGTCAAATCCAGATTTTTTTAAAGTCCACTTTCCACATGTCCTCCTTGACATCTGTACTTTGACCATTCTGTTCTCCTGACACCAGGGACTCCCTCAGAGCCACCTGGCTTTCCCTTCAGCTTAACTCACATTTCATCCTTTCTTTCCCAGAGTTTGTTCCTTAGACTTCTTCCTTCCTTGTTCTGTATTCCCCCATCAAGGAATGTAATCCATATGTGTGTCATAAACTCCTGTTAATGTGTCAGTGGTTCTCATGTCTTCAGACTCACATTTTCTCCTAGGAATTGTCACGGCCTGGAATTTTTTCCCAGGATCTGTAACTGCCAATTTCTTTTCCAGATAATGATCTTATGTGGAACTGAACTCAAAACACCTAAAATACTCAAAACATCTAGTAATATATTTATTATTTCTACTCCTGTATTTTTTCCTAAAGAACATAACTTCTATCCAAAGATTCCTCTGGAAACCTAAGAGTTATTCTCTACTTCCCTGTCCTCTTTTACTTCTGCTTTTAATTTTGCACCAAATCCTATTCATTATGCATGAAAATACCCTTAAAGGCACCTTCCCTGCTCCTGCTCTGCCGCTACCTTAGCTTGGACCCTCTATATTCCCGACCTGCATTGCACACTAGACTATTCCAAGCTGCCTTCAACGACCAGAGGCAGAGTTATCTGCCTCAAAACAAGTGTCAAAAACAATGCCTCCATGAATACTTGGAGTCATTTGACAATGACTCTTAACTGTGTCCTGATCCCTTGAGCTGTAAAGAGCTCTCCATCCCTGTGCATGCCTATGACCTTTCCTCCACATGCTGTGCCAGTCCCTCCTTGCCTTACTGGCAAATTTCTCCTCTTTTTCCACCAAGACTCACATTTCAAATGTCACCTTCTCTACCAAGTATCTAGTTCTGCCATGTATAACCAGTGCTTTGTACCTAACTTGATTATAGCCTATACCACCCTGAATTTTAATCCTTTATGTACATTTGAAAGGACAATGAACTCCTTAAAGAGGAGGACAGGGATGGCCACCTTTGTCCCTACTACAGGAGGATTGCCCTGAATCACGTGGCTGGGTGCACATGTCCTTTCTTCCCAAATACAAGTTCAACCAGTGGGTAAGGGATTATGATAAAGCATAGCACTGGACAGATGAAAATGAAAACTTCCTAAGGATTAACTGCTTAGGCTGCTAACTGTAAAAAACATGCAGGCAAAACGACTGAATGTTGAGCAACTCTTCCTTTGCATCTGCGAATCTGGATCACGCATAGGGCAAAACTTTCTGCTTTTTGTCTGCTTTTAATCTACCTGAAACTAAGTGCCATAGAAAAGCTAAAATAATATTCAGACACATATAATGACAAGTGGTTCTCACATCTTCAGTGTCACTGAGGGATAGAAATCTTATTTTTTAATTTTGAATAAAAGATAAGTACAGTATGTCAGAATTTAAAATGTTTTCATTCCTCATTTGCATACTAATACATACAAATAAATTTCCGAAGTTCAAGCCTTTGGCTGAGTACAAGCACTCCTCCAGAGTTGGTCAAAACCTATATCACACAGTGTTCTCAGAAATAGATATTTTTGACGTAGAGTATTTTCTTCCTATTGTTGGGCATACTGATGTAGATCTGACCTTGAGCAAAAAAACTATCTCCCAAGAGAAATGAAACTGTCATCATTCTCTTGGTTCTTGTAAACAAGATGGAAATGTTCCAGACTTCGTTCTGTCACTCACCTAGGATGAACATAGTCAGAGGATCTCTACAGCTCAGATCATCACACATTTTCTGACATTTAATACATCATGCTTTGTATGTGAACTCCTACTTTAATTCTATTAATATTTGATTTATCCATCTAGAAGAGAATATTTGTCGAGGTAAATGTCAGTTTGTGGAGAGATGCCAAGTCTCACTGGTGATGCCCTCTAGCTGCTAAGCCAGCTACCCCTTTGATGTCTATCTACAGCTTATCCTCCTAACTGAAAATTCCTTTATTACTGTATAGTGAACCACCTTCCTAGATTTGTGTTCAAAAGAAAACTATCAAAAAAGGCTACAGAATGTTTTCTAAAAGCATCTTAAAAATATTACATTTCTTTGACATCTCTCTTACCAGAGCAAAGGGAGGTTAAAGTCTTCCTTGCCTTAGTCATGCTTTTATTAAAAGGAAAGGGAATTATCTTTAAGGAATGCTAGTGTGTGTGAGGCATTTGGCACAATTAATCCCTACAAGATCTTTTGAGGTAGAGAAGAGGAGCATCCACGATTTACTCTGCTTGATCTCTGCAGAATGCTCATGCATGGCTATACCCCATATTGGAATGATGTGCATCTGAGGGCCTGGCGGAATCCATGCACTTGCACAGCCTCCAGAACTGAAGCTTGTTCACATGAGCACTTGATATCAATGTGTTAATTACAATGGTGCTGGAGAGGTATACTGGGCAACCAGTTTAAGAACATAAGATACAAATATCAAAATTGTAAATTAGAAAAATCACAGGGGCCCAAAAGAGTGACTGTGTACCTTACATATAAAGTCTGTCATTTGCTACACTTACAACTCTTCCTGGGTGCATCTACCATCCTTGCAATTGATATTCTGTACCCATATGTTTGAGCTCAAGGAAAACCTTATTATTTCCTCGTGCAGTCCTCTTCAGCCCACAGACAGTTTAGCAGGCTCCAAAATAACATGTGCCGATTCACACAGCGTGGTCACTTATCTGTTCCTGTCTTTAATGTTCATCTTCACTTGAAATTTAAGCACTGTCTGGTAAGACTTGTCAAACAGCCAGAGCATTGGAGCAAAGGCAACACCAAGGCACAAAACTCAGAAGGTGTAAGTAATGATGCACAAATTCTATTTCTAGAAATAAATACAATCAAGTAATTTAAACAGCTGCAACTATTTGTTGACTATGACACATCTAAAACTTAGGTCATAATAGGTAAGAATAAAATGGTATCAAAGACATGTTAATTCTTAATGCAAGAACAGCAAACCAAATACCATATGTTGCCACTTGCAAGTTGGAAGTAAACATTGAACACACATGAGCATAAAGACAGGAATAACAGACACTGGGGAGTACTAGAGGCAGAAGAGAGGGGAGTTGTGTGCTGAGAAACTACCTATTGGGTACTATGCTCACTATCTGAGTGATGGGGATTATCTGTACCACAAATCTCAGCATCATGCAATATACCATGTAACAATCCTGTGCTTGTATCCCCTGAATCTAAAATAAAAGTTGAAATTATTTTTTAAAATGCAGATTCAAATACAGAAGGAACTTAAAAACAATCCTAAAATATGTCAGTTCAAAACATGTATCCTTATCATCTTGCAGAGATACTGTGTTCAGTAAGTCCATTCAAATGCTCAAAAACTTCTTTCCAAAGTAGAGTATCTCTCATTAATTTGAATCACTTACAACCCTGATGGTAATGGTATTTTATACGTTCTCTAACCAAAAAAAAAAAAGTTGGGGGGCATTGAATTGGTTCCCTTATTCTTGGAACATTCATTTATTCACCCAAGGTTTTAAGCTCCTATTTTGTGCCTGGCTCTTTGCCAGGTGTTGGGGACATAAAATAAATCATAGTTCATGGCCTAAGGGAGTAAACAAAGGTAAAAGCACACCCACAGAACAAAGTCTGAGGAACACGAGGCAGCCATGTCAATAGGCATGAAAGGAGGCAGCAGAGGTGGGCAATCAGGGAGGTGGGGTGCAGTTTATGGAAGCATTGCTGTTTGCACTAGGCCAGGAAGGATGTGCAGGAATTCACTAGCAGGAGAATGGAGGAGGATATTGTATGGAGAGAAGACACCTTTTACAAAAGTGCAGATACATAACTAAATGTGGTGTGTTTGAGAAGGGATGAATGGTTGGTTCAGTAGGTGGAGTCAGAAATGGTGAGGAAAAGCTGAGGAGCAGGTGAAGTTTGTGGTTGGTCCGAAGGTGGACTTGAATGCCACTCCAAAGAACGAACATTTTTTTAAGTAAATGGGACAAGAAGATGAATTCATTGGGCAATGATGGGCAATGAAACTATCTATCTATTTTAAAAAGAGGAACCTCTGACACGAGAGAATGGATTAGAAGGTGCCAGCAGGATCAGAGGAGAGACACTGGTTACAACATTTGTAACAATGATGGTTACAAAGGCTGAGAGCATCAGGGAAGACCAGGTAATGGAAATGAAGAGGAAGTAATGAATAAGAGATTTTTAATCTCTTATCATAGTAAGAAGCTGGGGATGGCAGTGGGGTTTCTGGTATGGGCTGTTAAGATAGGTGATGTGCATTATTATTTGGGATAAATTCTTTCCAGGATTTTCTCATGCTTATTTATTTTTGTGACTAGTCTATTAATTTAGTTGTCCATAATGTTAGAAGCATTGCCTGTGGAAGTGACCTCTTTTGGAGTCCATGGATTTCTATAATTACTGGGCCTATGAGAAAGAGAGAAGCTGTGAGAGGAAGATGACAAGGACCAGTGCTGGCAAAGTCTGGACCAGGGAGGTAGCAGTGGAAGCAAGAAAGGTGACATGGGCATGAGTGACATGGTGACAAAACATTTGAGAGGATGCGAGGCCTGGGATGGCAGAATACAGAAAATGAGGGATCCAAAGACCACCCATGTCTTTACTCTGCATAACCCGTATGAAAAGGGGATCAATCACACTGTGGAGAGGAAGAAGTCAGAATGAGGAATGGGCTAGCAAACTGTGCATTTAGGTCGCATTCATGGAAGCAAAGCGAACATGTTTACTGGGAGATAGGAAAGCAGACTGGGTATATAGAGAGACAGACAGACACAAGCACTTGATTTATATCATGGCATCATCCCTGTAAAAGTGGGAGCTGAGGATGTAGATCCAAGATGGCAGATTAGGAGCAGCTCAGGATTACAGCTCCCAGTGAAAGCGCAGAGGGTGAGTGGACACCGCATTTCCAGATGGATTTTCATTGCCCACAGACCAGGAGATTCCCAGGCAGAGGAGCCCCACAGGTCGCCAGCACATCTGGTTTGGCCGGTGTGGCTGTTTTGCTGGCACCCTGGCGCGGCGGTTCTCGGTACAAAATACACAGATCTGGGCATCATTTTAGCTGGTGATTGGAGCTCTGGGAAGGCAGACTTGCCTGTTCATCTTATTAAAAAGGGTACTGAAACAGGGAGCCAGGCCAGGAGATTACTGGGCAAAAAAGCACCATGAATCTCAGCGCCATTGTTTCAGCCAGTGCAGTATGTCGCCACACGGGAAATGACACAGATCCTGGTGCCTTTTCAACAGGTGACTGGAACACCTGGGAGAGAGTCAACCGTTCAACTAAAAAAAAAAAAGCTCTGAGACAGGGAGCCAGGTGATTAGGCTCTGCTGGTCCCACCCCCACAAAAAAAAACAGCAATTGGAAAAGCTCTGGGTTGAGAGTTTCACAGCAAGCACAGTTGAACCCAGGAAGGTCCAGCTCTGTAGGGGAGGGGCATCAGCCATTACTGAGGCAGTCCACCACTATAGAGGTAGTCTGCCATTGCTGAGGCAGCCTGCCATTGCCGAGGCAACCTACCATTACAGAGAGTCTGCCATTACAGAGGTGGGCCACCATTGCTGAGGCAGTTCTAACTACACCTGTATAAACAGGACTGCAGGGAAGTTCACATGACAGCTGAGTGGAGCCCTCAGCAAAGCCTCTGCAGGCAGGCAGTAACTAGGCTGCCTCCTCGATGGGCAGGGCAGCCCTGAAAAAAAGGCAGCAGCACAAGAGAAACTCATAAATAAAGCCCTAACTCCCCAGGACAGAGCACCTGAGCCAAAAAAGGGAGCTTATGAGTTCTGCTGCAGCAGACTTAAACATACCTGCCCAACAGCTCTAAATGAACAATGGAGCTCACACCTCAGCACTTGAGCTCCTATAAAGGACAGACTGTCTCCTCAAGCAGCTCCCTGACCCCTGTATATCCAAAAAGTCACTTATTCATATAGGAGAGCTCACACTGACATTTGGCAGGTATCCTTCTGGGACAAAGATAGCAGAAGAAGAAACTCACAGAAATCTTTACTGTTCTGCAGCTGCTGCAGGTGGTCCCCAGGCAAGCAGGGCCTGGAGTGGACTTCAGCAGTCCTACGGCAGAGGGGCCAGACTGTTAGAAGGAAACCTAAGAAACAGAAAGAAATAACTTCATCATCAACAAACTGGACATCCACTCAGAGACCCAATCTGAAAGTCAGAAACTACAAAGATGACAGATGGATAAATCCAAAAAGATGGGAAGAAACCAGTGCAAAAAGGATGAAAACACCGGAAAACATAACGCCTCTTCTCCTACAAGGGATCACAACTCCTCACCAGCCTGGGAACAAGGCTGGATGGAGAATAAGTGTGATGAATTGATAGAATCAGGCTTCAGAAGATGGATAATAAGAAACTTATGTGAACTAAAAGAACATTTTCTAACCCAATGCAAAGAAACTAAGAATGTTGAAAAATGACTTGACGAAATGCTAACGAGAATAGACAACTTAGAGAGCAATATAAATGAATCGATGGAGCTGAAAAACTCAACACGAGAACTTCACGAAGCATACAGAAGTTTCAACAGCCAAATTGACCAAGCAGAAGAAAGGATATCAGAGGTCAAAGATCAACTCAATGAAATAAAATGAGAAGGCAAGATTAGATAAAAAAGGGTAAAGGGGAATGAACAAAGTCTCCAAGAAATATGGTACTATGTGAAAAGACCTAATCTACATTTGATAGGTGTACCTGAATGTGATGGAGAGAATGAACCCAAGCTGGAAAATACTCTTCGGGATATTATCCAGGAAAACTTCCCCAACCTAGCAAGGCAGGCCAATATTCAAGTCCAGGAAATACAGAGAACACCACAAAGATATTCCTCAAGAAGAGCAACCCCAAGGCACATAATCTTCAGATTCACCAGGGTTGAAATGAAGGAGAAAATCCTAAGGGCAGCCAGTGAGAAATGTCAGGTTACCCACAAAGGGAAGCCCATAAGACTCAGCAGATCTCTCAGCAGAAACCCTACAAGCCAGAAGAGAGTGGGGGCCAATATTCAACATCCTTAAAGAAAAGAACTTTCAACCCAGAATTTCATATACGGCCAAACCAATCTTAATAAGTGAAGAAAAAATAAAATCCTTTGCAAACAAGCAACTACTCAGAGATTTCATCATCACCAGGCCTGCTTTACAAAAGCTCCTGAAAGAGGCACTAAGTAAAGGAACAACCAGTACCAGCCACTCCAAAAACATACCAAAGGGTAAAGAGCATCAACACAATGAAGAAACCGCATCAACTAATGGACAAAACAGCCAGCTAGCATCAAAATGGCAGAATCAAATTCACACGTAACAATATTAACTCTAACTGTAAGTGGACTAAATGCACCAATCAAAAGACACAGACTGGCAAATTGGATAAAAAGCCAAAACCCATTGGTGGGCTGTATCCAGGAAACCAATCTCACATGCAAGGATACACAAAGGCTCAGAATAAAAGGATGGAGGAAGATTTACCAAGCAAATGAAGAGCAAAAAAAAGCAGGAGTTGCAATTCTCGTCTCTGATAAAATATACTTTAAAGCAACAAAGATCAAAAGAGACAAAGAAGGACATTACTTAATGGTAAAGAGTTCAATGCAACAAGAAGAGCTAATGATCCTAAATATATATGCACCCAATACAGGAGCACACAGATACATAAGGCAAGGTTTTAATGACTTCCAAAGAGACTTAGACTCCCACACAATAATAGTGGGAGACTTTAACACCCCATCGTCAATATTAGACAGATCAACGAGACAGAAAATTAACACAGATATCCAGGACTTGAACTCAGACCTGGAACAAGCAAAGCTAACAGAGATTTACAGAACTCTCATGCCAAATCCACAGAATATACATTCTTCTCAAGCACCACACCACACCTACTCTAAAACTGACCACATAATTGAAGTAAATCACTCCTCAGCAAATACGAAAGAATGGAAATCATAACAAACAGTCCCTCAGAACACAGTACAATCCAGTTAGAACTCAGAATTCAGAAATGAACTCAGAACCACACAGCTTCATGGAAACTGAACAACTGGCTCTTGAATGTTGACTGAATAAACAATGAAATGAAGGCAGAAATAAAGATGTTCTTTGAAACCAACAAGAACGAAGACACAACATACCAGAATCTCTGGGACACATTTAAAGCAGTCTCTAGAGGAAAATATACAGCAATATATGCCCACATGAGAAGCAAGGAGCGATCTAAAATTGACACCCTATCGTCAAAATTGAAAGAGCTAGAGGAGCAAGATCAAAAAAACTCAAAACCTAGCAGAAGACAAGAAATAACTAAGATCAGAGCAGAACTGAAGGAGACAGAGACACAAAAAATCAATAAATCCTTCAAAAAATCAATAAATCCAGGAGCTCGTTTTTTGAAAATATCAACAAAATAGACCACTAGCCAGATTAATAAAAAAGAAAAGAGAGAATAATCATATAGATGCAATAAAAAATGATAAAGGGGGTATCACCAGACTCCACAGAAATTCAAACCATCATCAGAGATTATTACAAACAACTCTATGCACATAAACTAGTTAGTAAACCTGGAAGAAATGGATAAATTCCTGGACACTTGCATCCTCCCAAGCCTAAACCAGGAAGAAGTCAAATCTATGAATAGACCAATAACAAGTCTGAAGCTGAGGCAGCAATTAAGAGCCTAGCACCCCAAAAAAGCCCAGGTCCAGATGGGTTCACAGCTGAATTCTACCAGACATACAAAGAGGGCTGGTCCCATTCCTTCTGAGACTATTCAAAACAATCCAAAAAGAGGGAATCCTTCCCAAATCATTTTATGAGACCAACATCATTCTGATACCAAAACCTGGCAGAGACTCAGCAAGAAAAGAAAACTTCAGGCCA
>CM052664.1:3376239-3391649 GCA_028533165.1 Leontopithecus rosalia
GCACTAGACAAGGATGCCCTCTCTCCCCACACCTATTCAATATAGTACTGGAAGTTCTAGCCAGAGCAATCAGGCAAGAAAAAGAAATAAAGGGTATTCAAATAGGAAAGGAGGAAACCAAATTGTCTCTATTTGCAGACGACATGATTGTATATCTAGAAGAACCCATTGTCTCAGCCCAAAATCTCCTAAAACTGATAAGCAACTTCAGCAAAGTCTCAGGATACAAAATCAATGTGCAAAAATCACAAGCATTCCTATACACCAATAATAGACTTAAAGAGAGCCAAATCAAGAACGAACTGCCATTCACAATTGCTACAAAGAGAATAAAATACCTAGGAATACAACTTACCCGGAATGTAAAGAACCTCTTCAAGGAGAACTACAAACCACTGCTCAATGAAATAAGAGAGGATGCAAACAGATGGAGAAACATTCCATGTTCATGGAATCAATGTTTAGGAAGAATCAATATCGTGAAAATGGCTATACTGCCCAAAGTAATTTACAGATTCGATGCTGTCCCCATCAAGCTACCAATGACCTTCTTCACAGAACTGGAAAAAAACCACCTTAAACTTCATATGGAACCAAAAGAAAGCCCGCATAAGCCAAGTCAATTCTAAGCAAAAAGAACAAAGTGGGAGGCATCACACTATCAAACTTCGAACTATACTACAAGGCTACAGTAATCAAAACAGCATGGTACTGGTACCAAAACAGAGATATAGACCAATAGAACAGAACAGAGGCCTCGGAGGCAATACAACATATCTACAACCATCCAATCTTTGACAAACCTGACAAAAACAAGCAATGGGGAAAGGATTCCCTGTTTAACAAATGTTGTTGGGAAAACTGGCTAGCCATGTGCAGAAAGCAGAAACTAGACCCCTTCCTGACACCTTACACTAAAATTATCTCCAGATGGATTAAAGACTTAAACATAAGACTAAATACCATCAAAACCCTAGAAGAAAATCTAGGCAAAACCATTCAGTACATAGGCGTGGTCAAGGACTTCATGACCAAAACACCAAGAGCATTGGCAGCAAAAGCTAAAATAGACAAACGGGACCTAATCAAACTCCACAGCTTCTGCACAACAAAAGAAACAGTCATTAGAGTGAATCAGCAACCAACAGAATGGGAAAAAAATTTTACAGTCTATCCATTTGACAAAGGGCTGATATCCAGAATTTACAAAGAGCTAAAACAGATTTACAAGAAAAATTCAAACAAGCCCATTCAAAAGTAGGTGAAGGATATGAACAGACACTTTGCAAAGGAAGACATACATGAGGCTAACAAACATATGAAAAAATGCTCATCATCACTGGTCATTAGAGAACTGCAAATCAAAACCACATTGTGATACCATCTCATGCCAGTTAGAATGGCGATCATTAAAAAATCTGGAGACAACAGATGCTGGAGAGGATGTGTAGAAATAGGAACACTTTTACACTGTTGGTGGGAGTGTAAATTAGTTCAACCATTGTGGAAGACAGTGTGGTGATTCCTCAAGGACCTAGAAATAGAAATTCCATTTGACTCAGCAATCCAATTACTGGGTATATATCCAAAGGGTTATAAATCGTACTATAAGGACACATGCACACGAATGTTCACTGCAGCACAGTTTACAATAGCAAAAACCTGGAACCAACCCAAATGCCCACTGATGATAGACTGGACATGGAAAATGTAGCACATATACACCATGGAGTATTATGCAGCCATCAAAAATGATGAGTTTGTGTCCTCTGTAGGGACATGGATTAACCTGGAAACCATCATACTCAGCAAACTGACACAAGAACAGAAAATCAAACACTGCATGTTCTCACTTATAGGTGGGTGTTGAACAATGAGAACACATGGACACAGGGAGGGGAGCATCACACACTGGGGTCTGCTGTGGAGAAATAGGGGAGGGACAGTGCGGGGTGGGGAGTTGGGGAGTGATAGCATGGGGAGAAATGCCAGATATAGGTGAAGGGGAGGAAGGCAGTCAATCACACTGCCACGTGTGTACTTATGCAGCAATCTTGCATGTTCTTCACATGTACTCCAAAACATAAAATGCAATAAAAAAAGGGATTGATGTATAAACTAAGTTGATAATAATAGCTACCATTTAGTTAAAAAAAAAGTGGTAGCTGAAACTGTGAGTGAATTTCTGATGGTAAAAGAGCAAAGAGAAGGTATCGAAGATAAACAGTGGAAATTACCAATAGTTAGGGAGCAAAAGAATACAAAAGCAGTGGTGAAACCAAGAAATCTGTCAGAGTGTTGAGACAGAGACCAATACAATGCAGTACTATGGCACCCAAAGAAGGAGGTGCCTCCAAAAGAGGGACAGGCAACAGTAATTGATGTACATCTTGCTATGACTGACACATTTCGTAAGGAAAAGAGACAACTTCTAGTTTGAAGTTCATAGAGGTCTCAATCCTTTGACTTTGCATGAGAAATAAGCTCAATTCTGTCTGTTCACAATAAAAATGCACAGTAACACCCAGTCACAAATTAACAAAAGACAAAGGAATAAAATTTCAACATGCTGATTACTCATTAGGCTAAGTAGTGAGAAGAGGAAAAGGCTTCACATTAAAAATATATGTTTATCCTGCTAAACTGAAAACGAAATTGATTCTTTTCCCAAAAACTCACAGTCTGGCCCTAGCAGGCATCTTAGGTACAACTGGAATCTCCAGAGTAAGTCACTTCCTTGTCTAATACTGCTCACCTCCAGACCAAAAAAAAAAGTATCAGATGCAAGAGGCAGAGCCTGAGATGGGAACTGTGTTGAAAGGAATTCCCTCAGGTGGGGAGAAGTGAAAAAACAGCATGGGGCAGGAGAACCTGCTGAGCAAGGCTGTGTTCTTGGCTGTGGTAGGCTTCAGTCTGACTCCACGGGGAGCTCTGGAGCATGGATTACAGCACAGAGTTATCCCACCTGAAGCAAGAGGGCTGGGCTTTTTGCATCCCACATCAGCTGGTCATTGGCAGAGATCTTGCCTCCAAGTTGGGTAAAGGCTCGAAGGAGGCAGATCCTGTTTGGTGGAGGAAGACTGGTTGAAAGGGCTGCTAAGGGCTCACAGCTTCCCCACACTTACAGCCCTGGGGGATGGGCACACCTGGCAGTGAAGGAGATCTGGATGAGGCACCAACTAAAATATCAAAGCAAAGATGTGGAATAGGCAAGAGGAAACACAGGTCTGAGACCCAAAGGAGAAATCTGGGAAGAAGATAAAAATGCAGGAGTCACCAGCATAGAGATGGGAGTGGATGCAATTATCCAACGAGAGAGGACAGAAGGAAGAAGGGTCTAGGACCAAGCCACCTGCCCACCTATGAGGGCAGTAGACAGAGGAGGAGGAAACCAGGAGCGTGTGACAGGAATTCTTGAAGGAGGGCATGATCACCTTTGCCCAATGCCAAAAAGAGGTCAAGCAATATGAGGACCACAGTGTGTCCACTAGAGTCACTAAAACCACTAGGAAGTGGTGAGTATATAGAAACTAGACTGCAGTTAAGAGTGGTCTGGGAAATAAACTCCCTTATTTACTAAATTTCAAAATAGATATGACGGTAGGTTATAGGTGTTGTTCAGTTTTATCAACATTATTATCATAATAATGTCTTTAAAAGACACAGAGTACAAAATAAAATCAATTGCCAAGTGCAAGCATGCACAGAAGCCCCTGCTGCACATACAGACTGAGGGCTGAGGAGGAACAACAGATGGTGACAACTTGCCTGGCTGTCCTGGCTAAGGGGCTTACCAGGCCATGCTACTGAGCTAGCCTGTGGTACCCAACCCTGGTGCAAGATCTGGCTCCCTTGCAGAGGGGGATGCAGGAACCCCTGAGTTCCCCTTCTCTGGCATGTCCCCGCCATGACCCTGCTGGCCCCAGAATCCATGCTTGTGAGGGAGATGTTCTTGGAACGCTACTGCCACCTCTGTGAAAGGTGAGCCTGAAGTGTAACCTGGGGTCATGTCTCCATCCTGATCAAAGCCTCTCTCACTTGTCTTTGCATTACTCTGATGGCTCTCCACTTAGCCCTTGCTCCCTGGAGCTCTCAGGTGGAGGACAGAGGCCTACAACAAACCCAAACAAATTCATAACTGAACTCTCACTCACCTGGTGGCCATAATTTTTTAGACCTGACCTAATTATTTCCAGGTGTAATCACATAAACCAATTAGAACTCTGAGATTGCTCATAGCACTGTTCTATGAGGAACCAGCCAGAAGAAAATGCAATTTTGAAAGATAGGCATCTTCTAAACTTGGGCTTAATGAAAGAGATCCATTAAAAGTTGAGATCTTTTCTCATTCTTAGAGACACTTCCACTAACTGCCTTGCCCCGCTAGGAAAGGCAAATAGAATGGACTCTGCCAAAAGATCACCAAACTCCCCTGGACTTAGGGCTTGGACAGGTGAGATGAGTGCAAAAGACCAGGGTATGTTGGGGAGCAGGAGAGCCCAGACCTTCTGATTCAATGAAGTGCCAGAGATAACTCAAGCCCAGACAAGAACGTAATATAAGCCCAGCATTGCAAATCCTCTTGTTTCTCAATAAAAGCTCCCAATTAAATTTTTATGCAAACTTTCCAGATTCAAAACATGTACACAGATCAAACAAAATGTATGTAACTGGGACAAGTTTCCCAGGTCAGCAGCCTTTGAGCCTCATTATAAAATGGCTCAACATGTAAAACCTTTCCAGAGAGAGAGAAACTACCATAGACCACACCGGTGGCAGGAATAGGAATGTAGGAAGAGAGGCTTGGTGTCCTCATTGTACCTGTGAGGAAACTGAGGCACGGGGGAGGGATGGCTAACCAGGGAAGAGTGGACTCTGGTATGTGTCCGAGTGTCCCATGTACAGGGCCCAGGCTCTTCCCACTGCTCCATGACATCCTCAGAATGCTAATGGGGTAATTGCTCTCATCCCAAGATCCTGGGGATGTTCTGCTGAATGTCTGGATGTTTGCAGGAAAATATGGAAGGTGGGAGTCAAAGAAACTTAAAACCATGATTTTGTAAATTGTACAAACTTTCACATTTAAAAATTTGCTTATTATTTCCTAAGATTTATTTGGCACAGGGATAAAATTCAAATAAATTACACCAAAGAAGCCTTTTAAGATTTTGATCTTGGGAATTCTGGAAATGTTTACAAATCACTCATAATTTTGCTCATATGGATAAAAATGGCAAAACACACATTTAATTAAATAATCACACAGTTTCACAGGAAAGCAAACCCAAAATACTGCCTCCTTATAAATATCCTCCTAACATCAAGCATGCAGAATGCCCTAAGAGAGATCTATGTTTCTTCCTCCTTATGAAAATGAAGTTATGCTTAGGAATAAATTTAATGCTTATGGTACATCAATATATTTTAGTGCCTCTGGCGCTGGTACCAAATACAACAGGAGCTGTGTTTAGAATATGAACCAGAGAGAATGAGAACAGAAGGGAGAAATTATGCATCCTTCATGTTTTAAATTAATAAGCTGCTCACTGGCTCTCAGATATGCCCGAGCTGGCTAAAATGACAGTTTGCAAACACAAAGAACTTTTGCAGATGCTGATTCCATTTAGTTGCACAGTGATGATGTGTGGTAGAGGCAGGCAGCCATCGTCCCTCCACTTTACAGGTCAGGAAACCAAGGCATAGAGAGGTTATAAAACTAACTCAGGTTCACAAATCTAATGAATGTGAAGCCCGAGCTGGAAAATCCAAGCCCCATCCTGAAGCCCCAGGTTCTCTTTTCCATAGCAGAAGACCTCCCCATAGCTGGTGAGATTCCACAAACAACAGAGGTTTCCTGTTTCCATAATATCGCTGCTGGATAAAGACACATGTTCTGATCTTGGGGGAAAGTTTCAAACACAAATAAGACTCCTGTTCTGAACCAGCACAGCACATGCATGGTTTGGGCTCCTCAAATCTGGGTGCTGCATTTTGTAAAACACTTCCATGACCTCTTTCCTTCCACAGGAATAAAAGGTTTCTGTCTTCCAGCAGAGACCACTCTGCACACTCACTTCTCCCACACACCACAGAAGCAAGGTACTGTTAAGGTTCTTACTTCTCCAGGATTGACACAGAGTCATAAATGGAAGTTCAAATATGTGATTTGCTCTATTAATCCCATGTCTCGCTTGTCTCACCCAGACCTCCCTCACCAAAGACACACAATGGAGAAAGGTGTCAGGAGGAAGACATGGGGTAACCGGAGAGAAGCTGTATCGGCTGAAAAACAGAAAGGGGGCTTGCAGCAAATAGCAACAGTATCAGCAGGAAATGCGAGAAGTGTGATTTCTCCCTCAGTATGTGCATATCCAACACTTCTTGATGGGAGCCGGCAGGGCAGGGGAAGAAAAGGAGTGGGATGCAGGTGTGATGTGGTTTTTCCAGAGAAATTGAACCAATAGGGGAGAGAGAGTAGAGACATGCAATTATGAGGGCTGAGAAGTCCCATGATCTGCTGCCTGCAAGCTGGAACCCCAGGGAAGTCAGTGGGGTAACTCAGTTCCAGCCCTAAAGCCTGAGAACCAGGGAAGTCAATGGCATAAATCCCAATCCAAGGGCAGAAGATGAAATGAGATGTTCTAGCTTAGTCCATGAGGCAGGGTGAAAGGGGGCAAATTCTTCCTTCCTCTGCCTCTTGCTCTATCCAGGCCCTCAATGGGTTAGATGATGCCCATCAACAAGGGGGAGGATGATCGGCTTCACTGAGTCCACCTATTCAAATACTAATCTGACTCAGAAACTCCCTCACAGACACATTCAGAAATCATGTTTAACTTGAGCACCCTAGGGCCCAGTCAAGTTCACATAAGATTAACCACAACAGGCAACTTTGGTGAGACAAAAACCTAAGATATAACACTTGGAGATGTCTCCATGGACGTCAGTATTCCAGGGGTTCCACAACTATTGGAATTAGTTTGGAATCCATAACTAATTTCATTTTAATATACTTAACTATTAATAATGTTGAAATATAAAAAACAACATGCACATTTAAACATATCATTTATTGAACTGTAATATTTTGAAGCCACCAATGGGTTATCTGGAGCTGCCAGGGTCATTTACCACTCCATACTAGGTGGGTTCAGAAGAAAACTGCCCTTGTCATCTAAACTAGACTGAAGAACATTACTGAAGCTATGAGAAACTGTAAAGAGCATTACCATCTAGAACTACTTACCTTTCTATATCCAGATGTCCATGATATTATTAAATAAAACAACAACAACAAAAACCACAAAAATAAACTGATATTAACATTGCTGTAAGACCACATCTATAAATCCAGGTTTCAAATAGTTATACTTTTTAATATAGCTTCATTTCATTTAATTGGTAGTATTTATAACTAACTATATATTATAATGTATAAGCAAATTTGTGGAACTAAAACACCATTCCATATCTTTTATATATTGGAAATCAGCCTGAGATTTTTTAAATCGATTCCTCTACTTAGATTGAAAATCACTAAACTAGGATAGCTTGAGGCTGTAGCTTTAGAGCTTTTTCATTTTGTGCATTGACTTATTATTTTATTTCCTAAAAGAATTTCTAAAGTTGAAGTGGGGATTGTTTACTTTTTGTATGCCCCAGGAACTCTACTTTCCTGTTCTAATTCTATTTGTAAAATTGGTTCATTAAGCTAAAAAAAGAGAGAAAGGATTCAGGACAGAAACTCTATTTGCCTTCTGCTGCTATAGTGCTTTGCATGAGCTTAATCACAACAAGGCAGGTATCTATTTCAATGCAACAGGCTTGGGCAAACAGCAGTGAGTAACTTTGTACAGAAAAATATGAAGCTCAAAGGCTGGCTATGATGTTGGAACTAAGTTAAGGTTAGATATGTGTTAGTTTTCTTCCATACTTGGCAGTCTGAGACACTGAACCCAGAAGAAAAGACCAAACCACGACCAAAGGTGAGCCTAGGTCACTCAAGGAAAGAAGAAACAGAAAGAGGGAAGGGAAGTACCCTTCTTCCCTTCTTCTTTAATGACAGTATCTTGATTTCTAGGTGGTCATTGCTTCCCAGACTAAAGACTGTGCTCCCCAGCACCACTTGCAGCTAGGTGTGGCCATGTGACTAGGTCCTGTCCTATGAGATACAAGTGGCTGTGATGCGTGGGGCATAAGATGCTTAGAAGGAGCTCATTCAGCAAGGAGGGCCACCATTTTGTCCTTCTGCCTGTTCTCTCCCATCTTGCTCTTTGTCCATGTTGGCTCAAGCTCTAGCTGCCATCTTGATCTACAAATTGACCTTGAGAGGCGGTGCAGATCAGAAATATAGGAGCTTGGGTTTTCAATGACATGGAGGAGCCACTCCACTAGTCCTAAACCCACCCCTGATTTTTTTATGTAAAAGAGAAATGTGTTATTCATGTATATGCAGATCAAACTAACTTTGAGACAGGAGAGCAGGGCCAAGGTCAAGTACACCAAGAATGTGATAAAGTTGGAATAAGGCAGCAGAGAGAGGCAAGATTCAGAGCAAGATGGCAGTGAACGGAAACTAGAATGGTCTAAGAAGTCCAGGACCAGAACAAGGACCAGGCATCCCAAGAGATTTCTGACATCCCTTAGGTTCCTTAAATGTATAGTAGGGGTAGGGGAGGTACGGCAGCTCAGAGCAACCATACTGGCTGAGAACCAGTGCAAAGCATAGCAGAGCACATAGAAACATTCTAAAAGAACCGGAATGAGGTGGGCCCTGAGGCACGTCTAAAAACAACCCTATTTTAAGGCATCTTTGTTTACATGGACTTCTGAAGCCACCAAGCCTCACGGGTTTATGATGGGCACTGTTCTGTTCTTGGAAACAAGGGGGAGCAAGTAGGTCAATAAAGAACTCTCATTTCATAGGCCTGTAGGGTTTAGAAACAGTTACTGGTACCTGTTACCTCTATGGCTGCCTCCTACCAGAATATCTGGAGTGACCAGGGCTCCTCTGCTCTTTCCTCTTCCTTCTAGGCACTGAGAGGCACAGGAAGCTCTGCTGTCCCCTTACCTGCCACTTTCCATGGTGGCTCTTCTACTCTTCAACTTGGCAATGCTTTCTCCTTGGCCTTGCTATCTAGTAAATTCCCAGAAATCTCCTGGCTCTGTGCTTCAGAACAAGCAGTGCTGTTACACCCCGTCTGGCTGCATTCCTTCTGCCTCCATTCCCTAAGGCACCCCAGACATTCTGCCTGCATATACAGCTCCCAATTTGGCTTGCCCTTGAATGACTGGGCATCTGCCTAGGACCCTTTCATTTACTGTCCTTTCTTCTGAGTTCCCAGGACAGCATCTCCTCCCTAGGCTCATCATTCCTTGGAGGAGAAAGGAAAACCATCTTTATTGAGAAAATTTTGCATGAAGAGCATAGGCTTTGGCAACAGAAAGACCTGGCAAGTTATTTCAACTCTCTGGCCTCAGTTGCCATGTTTGCAATATGAGACCAATAACACCTACTTTGTAGAATTGTTGGAGGTAGTAGAAATAAAATATGCATTCCCAGGACCTATACACCATAGGCATGGGATAAAATCACTGTTTTATCATTGCATTAGTAATAGCCTAAGAGTGACCATTTAATGGAACCACTGGGAAATGAAGCCACTCTCTAGCACACAGCATCCCAGGAAGGTGAAGGGTTTCTGATTCCAGGAGGCAGCCCTGTTTATCCAGAAGACATGTATGCCCTTGAAGCTCATCTCAGATTGCTTTTCAGCAGGGCTGCCTGCTGAGGAAGTCCTGAGCCTCCACATTAAAAAGTAGCAGTTGGTCATCCCTTAACTGCAGTGACCATGCCTAGGAGAGGGAACCAGCAGTGGCAGGTCTGGCCTCCACTTCCAGCCCTTACAGCTCTGTTCTCCCTGCTGCTGTCACAACCCCAAACTTGCTGGAAGTCTCACTTCATTAGGGAACACCCTGTGTTGCTATTTCTCTTCCTCCCCTGCCCGTCCATTTATCTTGGCTTCTATGACAATAAGTCCTGATGCCCCAGTCTCAGGCCTGGAGCAAGGGCAGGCAGGAGAAGCTCTGAGCAAGGAAATAGAAAGCACACAAGGAGCAGAGGGACTCAGTGGTGCACCTGCTGGAAACATCACACAGTGTCTGCATCCCTAAGGCTACCTGGGTCCTGTCTGGGCACAAGGAAATGAAAAGACAAGAGGCAAATTTGACTGTGGGGAATCTGAAATTCTTTTAACCTGTTCTTTTAGCAATATCACTCTGGGTGGCTGATTGAAATAAGCGTATTTTCTGGTTCAGGAACCATCAGGCTTCTTGAGGTTGAGTGGCCATGTGGAGACTGTGATGTTAGGAGTCCCGTAGGGTCTTGCTGTAATTACCAGCATCGCTGAAGTGCTGCTCCCCCTCAGCTGTGTCTCCAGTTCATGTACCCCTGTGTCTGAGCTGGCTCTTGATTCTGGAATCACAGAGTGGCTGCAATATACTCTCTTACTTCTACCACACTCTCCCATTTCCTTGGAGAGAAAACTGGGACAAAGCAGAGACTTACGGCCTGGCTAAGCCAGAGAAATAGTCTAAAGTTTAATACAGAAAAAACCATTTTGGAAAGAAGGATAGCATTAGTTTAACAGCCTTCATTTAAAAATATGTCCTGAAGCTTATAGCTAAATTTATCCATTGCTTTAAAATTCATACTGAATAAATAAATACATAGCTTATTGAAATTTCTGTCTTTTGCTTGTTTAAATGTATCCTACATAATTTATGTGGTCCTTTATTAAATAAACATATATGGAAATGCTATCTTATACCATACAATATTCTGAGTGCAGAGAAGTTCAGAGCCAAAAAAAAAAAAAGACAAAACCTTGGGAGTCAAGTGCTATTGAGCATGGAGCATAAAGTCTACTCCAGGGTCCCCCCGGAGCACCTGGGAGGACCCTGAACTCAGCAAAAGACATCTGAGCATGTCTGCAAAGGCATTTTTAGAGAATCTGCGTGATGATTAATTTAGTATGTCAATTTGGCTAGGCAAAAGTATGCAGAGACGTGGGCAGAAAAGTCTGGGTATTCTTGTCAAAGTATTTTTTAGACAAGATTAACATTTAAACTTATAGTCTTCGAGTAAAGCAGATCACCCTGCATAATGTGGATGAGGCTTATCCAATCAAAGGACTTAAGGAAAAGACTGACCTCCCTGAAGATGAGGGAATTCTGCCAGCAGACCACCTGTGGACTGGAACTGCAACTCTTCCCTAGCTCTCAAGCTTTGTGGCCACTCTGCAGATTTTGATATGACAGTTTTTATAATCATCTAAGCCAACTCCTCAAAATCAATCCATTTTGCACACAGATACACACATCCTAGTGGCTTTGTTTCTCTGGAGAACCCACTGTGGCCTGCTCTGGACCAGGAGACATATTAGATACTCTACACATATAACCAGCATATGCAAAAGAAGAAACTGAGATTCATGGAGGTTAAGTCCATGTTGTCTCATTGCAATGTCCATGAGGAATGGAGGGAGTCTGAATCAAGACTATGTGCACCACGAGGAGAGGACACCTGAGCTAAGGCCAGAAGCATTCAGGTATGTTAGTGTTTCTATTCCCTTTCCTCCCATAACTTCCTCACTGGATCACTGTTTTAGAAAGGATCTTCCGTGCAAGTTTATATACATATATTTAAACAAATGCAAAATCAGAGGACAGCCTGCTCTGTAGCTCATAGGAGAACCGTGATGGCCAAGTCCTAGGACATGAGTGGTCCTCTGACAACTGATCAGGTCCACTTTGAAACTGCTTTCTCCATGGCTGGATGCATTAGTCTGTACAGAATTCTGAAAAAAAGAGGCTGCGTCTGTCTGCAAGTGACACTGAAGATGAAACCACTATCAGTTACTTCTCCAAAGACTAAACCAATATCAGTTATTTCTCCAAGTAAAGACATTTTCCCCCAGCATTTGCTGAGGCCATCGCACACTGCAATGATCACTTAGCTGGGCATGGTAGTGCATGCCTGTAGTTGTAGCTGCTCTGGAGGCTGAGGTAGAAGGATTTGCCTGAGCCCAGCAGCTCAAGACTATGGTGTCATTATTGTGCCACTGCAAGCCAGCCAGGGAAACTGAGTAAAACCCAGACTTTTAAAAAAAAATAGGCCTTCACAACAACACATCCCATTTAATTGAGCTGCTTAAGGGAACACATCCACAGCAGTTTTCCATTCAACTCGGCAACTAACTGTGTCTTAACAGTGATCAAAGTAAGCACAAATGTTAGAAGATGAATGCTGCAAATACAGAATTTTCTGGAATAAGTACTAGTTTTTATAATTATAGGGCAGCATGATCAACATTTAATATAAAAACTCCCGGGAAGAGAAGTTTTCACAGATTCCTGAAGTGAGAACATAGCGATCAGAGGCTCAGTAAATGACCCCTTCAGCACGCATCTGCTCAAGCCAGAAACAGGACATTTTCTTGATTATGCCCCTTCTTACCTGTCATAGTCCATCCAGGTTTACATATTCTAGCCCCTAAATATAACATATCTGGAATCCGTCATTGCCATTACTCCTCAAGTTCAATACCACCTCACTGCCCTGGGGACCAACACAACAGCCTTTTTCTAAGCTGGGACTATACTACCCTCTCTTCTCCAATTTTCCTCCTCTAAACTACAGCAAGAAGGACCTTTCATGAATGAAATTTGATGGGGTCACCCACCTGCTTAATATGCTTTCACAGACTCCAGTTTTCTCCTTAATAGACTTTTGTAATTTCTAATTGTGTGTGTGTGTGTGTGTGCATTATGCATCCTGCATATTTTATTTAATGTATTTCCCTCGCTATAGACCCAATTACAAAGGAGATATTATTACATATTATACATATGGTGTTACAAAATGCGGTATGGACAAGATACTCAAAAGATGAGCATGACATGGGTCCAACACAACTGGTATGCTAAAAGAAAGGCTGTTATCCACGAGAAGAAACACAGTTGATACTTCCATTACTAAATATTTCCATTTGGTGCCCATGAAATCAAACTGCATTGTTTCAATCATCTGCCTATGAAATCTATTCTCCATGCTTCAATACTTTCATCTGCATTATTTTGAAAACTATGATTGTTTTGGCTTATTAATTTTGTGCATACACTTTTACCATGGAATAAGTGATAGAAGTATAATGGCCAATAAAGCCAGAGAACAAACCTAATTAATTGTAGAAATAATGCCTGATGGCATATCTAGACCAGAGACATATACATGCGTTATTTCATACATTTAACAAGTATTGACTTAGAACCAACTTTATCACAGCACTCTGTCAGGTACTATGAGTATAAAGGTGAGTTAGTAAGTCAGGAGCCTATGATATGCAGGAGCAGGGAACACAAGACACACAAAACGTGGAAATTAGGCAATAGCAAAGACATGGAATCAACCTAGGTGCCCATCAATGGTGGATTGGATAAAGTAAATGTGGTACATATACACCACAGAATACTGTGCAGCTGTAAAAAAGAATGAAATCACATCCTTTGCAGCAACCTGGATGCAGCTGGAGGCCATTATTCTAAGCAAATTAAGGTAGAAACAGAAAACTAAATATGGCATGTTGTCACTAGCAAGTGGAAGCTGAACATTAAGTATGGACATGAAGATGGGACACTGCGAACTCCAAAAGGGGGACACGAGGGAGAGGGGCAAGGGTTGAAAAACTTCCTATCAGGTACTATGTTTACTAGCTGGGAGATGGGGTCTACAGAAACCCAAACTTCAGCATCACACAACATACCCTTGTAACAAACCTGCACATGTATCTCTTGAGAATGGCAATCACAGAGACCTGGATGGAACTGGACTCCATCGTTCTGAGTGAAGTCACTCAGGAATGGAAAACCAAACAACGTATCTTCTGACTAGTAACTAGGAGCTAAGCTATGAGAATGCAAATGCATAAGAATAATACAACAAACTTTGGAGACTTGGAAGAAAAGGTGGGAAGTGGGTGAGGGATAAAAGACTGTAGTGGGGTATAGTGTATACTGCTTGAGTGATACATGCACCAAAATCTCAGAAATCACCACTAAGAAACTAATTCACAAGGGAGGGAGGAAAATGGCACTCTAGAAGCAACTCACGATTGCAGTTCTCAGTCAAGACGCAGAGGGTGAGTTCACACCGCATTTCCAGATGGATCTTTATAGCCCACAGAGTGGGGAAAAGCCCAGGTGTAAGAAGGACACAGGATGCAAGCACAGTGGTATCCGCTGGCGCAGCCAGGCAGCCGGCGCCGCAGCGCAGCCACACAGCGCACAAAACACACAGGTCTGGGCACCTTGTTAAACCGGCAATTTGAGACTTGGTAGGGCAGATTGCCATGTCCATCTGATTGAACGGGTTTTGGATGGTGAACAAGACCAGGAGATTTCTGGGAGGTGAACTGGGAACCAGCGCAGTGAGTCGCTGCACGGGAAATCACATAGATCCTGGTGCCCTTTAGGCCAGTGGCTGAGGCACCTGGGAGAGAGTCAACCCTACAACTTAAAAAAAAAAATGTAAAAATGCTCGGAGGCAGGGAGCCAAGTGATCAGGCTCGACGGGTCCCACCCCCACAGGGACAAGCAATACAGTGATTTGGAGTGCCCGGGGTTGAGAGTTCCACCATGGGCACAGCTGAACCCACGGCTGTGCAGCTTGGTGGGGGAGGGGTGTCCACCATTGCCAAGAGTTTCTGCCCCTACTGAGGTACCCGCCCATTGCTGACGCACACAGCTGCTGCTGAGGCAACCCGCAATAACAGAGAGACTCCGCCAACAGGGCAGAGCCCACATCAGCAGGGCGGAACCCAAAACAGCAGGACAGAGCCCACAGCAAAAGGGCGGACCTCACACCAGCAGGGCGGAGCCTCGGCAGCCAAATAGTGACTAGACTGCCTCCTAGCTGGGCAGGACAGCGCAACGGACACTCACAAATAAAGCCCTAACTCCCCGAGACAGAGCATCTGAGGAAAAAAACCGGTTTCATGAGTTCTGCCACAACAGACTTAAATGTACTTGCCTGGCAACACTGAATGAACAACGGAGCTCACAGAACAGCACTTGAACTCATATAAAGTACAGATCATCTCCTCAAACAGCTCCCTGATTCCCGTATACCCAAAGAATCACCTCAAAAAGGACTGATCAGACTGACATTTGGTGGGCATCATTCTGGGACAAAGATAGAAGAAGAAACTGGTAGCATCCCTCACTGTTCTGCAGCTGCTACAGCTGTACCCCAGGCAAGCAGGGCCCAGAGTGCACCTCAGCAGTCTTACAGCAGAGGGGCTAGACTGTTAGAAGGAAAACTAAGAAACAGAAATACCTCATCATTAACAATC
>CM052664.1:3392149-3441166 GCA_028533165.1 Leontopithecus rosalia
AATCTGGAGAACATCATTCTCAGCAAATTGACACAAGAACAGAAAAGGAAACACCATATATACTCACTCATAGGCGGGTGATGAACAATGGGAACACATGGACATAGGGAGGGGAGCACCACACACTGAGGTCTATTGGGGGAAATAGGGGAGGGACAGTGGGGGGGGGGAGCAGGGGAGGGATGGCATGGGGAGAAATACCAAATATGGGTGAGGGGGCAGAAGGCAGCCAAACACACTGCCACATGTGTACCTATGCAACTATCTTGCATGTTCTGCACATGTACCCCAAAACCTAAAATGCAATAAAAATTTAAAAAAAAAATAAAATAAAAATATTAATCAAGAAAAAAAAAAAAAAAAAAAAAGAAATGTTTCTATACCTCAAGGCTATGTCAGATGTTAATTACAGTGTGGGGTATATGTATACTTTTTGTACTGTCTTTTTAATTTTTCTGTAAATCCAAAGCTTTAAATTTTTTAAAAAAGTTTATTAAAAAAAAAAAAAAAAAAAAAAAAAAAAAGAAGATATACTTTTGTGCCCCTGAATTAGCAGGTCTTGTCTGCAGGAAGCCACTCCACCCTGTACCCATGGGGGTTATAATTTCTATCAAAGAAAGTTCTCCAAAGATAGGAGCTGTTGCAAGCTGTTAGGGACCAACTGGTTCACTCAGAGCCATGGGATATGGGTGCACTGGACTAGAAAGGAAAATGGGCATGGCACCACAGCATTCACTGTGGAATACCCTTCCAAGGTACTGCTGGTCAATGTCAGAGCAAGACTTCAAACCCAGGTATGTTTGCCTTTAACACCTTATGCTCTTAGGAAAGTTGAGAGAAGGCGTTGGGGCGGGGAGAGGAAGAGAAGGAGAGAGGGAGAGAGGGGGAGAGAGGTGAGGGGGAGAGAGAGAGAGGGAGAGAGAGAGAGAGAAATGCTTGTAGTTATTGCCAGTGTTCTCATATATAAATTTAAAAATACAACAAAATCAATGAACTAGGAAAAGAAGAAATGAGGAAAAGAGATAAAAGTAGCAGGAACCAAGCATAACCAGAATGAGGCTGGCCCTTTGGGGACAGGTGTTCTTGACTCTATGACCAGTTTCAGGTCAGCCTTAATGCTCGGATATCCACCAAAAATATGAGCCCAATTCCCACTTAACACTAGCAAGTAATAGTAATATCAATTTGTGCAGAAAAAGAGGTGTGAGTAATATTGCATATCACACTGAGAGACTTCTGTTTTAAAAACTTTCCTTACAACCTCTCTGCCCTGGACTGAAGAGTCTTTTTCCTAGTCTGTCTAAGTTGGCCTGGCCTGCCCCACAACCACTCACTATTTTCTCTCAGGTTGGGAAGCAGGGGCCAGGCTGGTGTTTCGGGCATCTGCTGCACCAATCTACTAACCAGAAGAGATAATTTAATGCTTTCACTGGGCACCAAAACTTTTTCCAAGCTTTCTGTCAGCCAGAGCAAAAAAAGGAAAATATGGTAAATTATTTAATTTTCATTTTCACAAAGAAGAAAGGAAGCTCACTAGTTAATAATAACAGGAAGTAGTATTTCCTGACACTCAATTCTAGATTAAATTTATCATGTGGGTGTTTATATTTGAGGAATCGAGTAACATAAAGGTGAATGTTCTCAAGTATTTTATAAACAATATGTCCCTACTAATATCTTTCTTAGAGCTCTATTTATACCCTTCCTGGTACTTATAATCTATAATAGTGACTCTGTATATCTATTCATTTGTTCACTTGACAATTGTCTCCTCCACTGGAATGTCAATTTCACAAGGGCAGAGGCTTTGTCTATGTGGCTCACTGCTGCGCCTCCAGCCCTCCCCTGGGGTCCAGTGGCAGGCTATTTGTTGAATAAATAAGTAAATAGAATAGATCAAGCATCATGGTGATGTAGTGTGCCAGGAGAGGATTTAGTAACCAATATTATCAGGGTCAAAATGGCCCAGCATAACAATCAAAACCTAATTTGTGATGGAGAGTATTTCTAACCAGTAACTCATATTACTCAAACTTTAGGGTTAAAAATTATGTTATACAGCACATAATATGAATGTATACACAATATGCAAAGGAGAATGATTGTACAAGTAAACAAATATTGCCTTTTGTGTTGTTTTAGATTTGCTTTCCCCATTTTCCTGACTTGATGGTTTTACTCAGTGTTCCATATACTGCACAGGCACTGGCAGGGATAAAAGAACTGGGCCACAGAAAGGCTGAAATGTAATCCAGGCCCACCTTTTCAAATATCAGAAACCTGTATTTCAAGTTTATATTTGGCCATAGTATTTGGTTATGGATTAAGCCTCATCAAAAGTAAATTTCAAAAAGGTTCCTGAAGAAGTTTCTATGATTGATTTAGTTTAAATATTTCTAATCTTTGGTTAAACACTTCATACCCACCTACTTTCACAATAAATCCTTTTTATGATAGGTCATAAGTAATATTCTACACAACTGAAATTTATGGAAAATACTGTTGACATATCCTCTTATCCACGAGTTTGACATTACTGGGTAAATAATCCTGAGAAGTTTTTTGATAATGCACTATGATACAGTCTTGCCTTAGAAATCAGAAAGTGTTTTCAAACTTCTGTTTTCAGGGGAAATAAGGCATGGTAATTAGGACCATGGTTTAAGCAATAACAGTAACACACTAACCATAGAGAGATTTTTAAAAGGCACCTCTTCCACTAGAAATTCTTTTTAAGGAATAAAAATATTTACTGGTTAGCTTTTCGTACTAGATATTTTATGACGTTGAAATTACTAGATTTGTTATAAAAAATCTTGTGTAGTTCCCAAAAGACTTGGCAGGCCTCAGGCTTCTGAAACATAATGATTAGCAATTACTGTTATTTAACAAAATCAAGGTCATTGAGTATTTATAAATAATGTTTAACAGTAGCTTTTAAGTGGTTCATTTGGTAATTTCCTTTGGCAAGAAAACTGGAAAACTGACATTTTCCATTAATGAAAATTTCAAGCAACGTCAGAAGATCAATAGGGGTCCAATTTCTCATCTTATGTACATGTTTATGGTGCTGCCAAGACATATGGAGGCTTCTGCTGCCACAGACTGAAAGGATGGCTACATCCACAAAGCCCTGTTCAACTCTGTCACCAACTCTATTAAGCTGACTTGGGTAAACTTACCCACCTACTACTCTCTACAGAGCCCATTACTGTCTTCCTGTTGGGTGTATCTTGATACTAAGTAGCACTCTAACTTTGCTCTGTCTGCCATTTTGTGAAGCACTTTACATGTATTTGAATGATCTTGGAAATCATTAATAAGATAGGTTTGTCTTTAATTTACAGTTGAGGAAATTGAGGCATATTAAAGTTTACTGTAGTCATGTGTTTGTAGGTCCACTTCCTCTTTTAGTACTTTGAGTTCTTTAAAACTATGTTTGGTTTTGTGTGTATGTGTTCTTCAATCCAACCTGTTCACTTTCATTTAACCTATTTATATTTCCTGAGTTCCTCCCATGTGCCTAAGGCCTCCCCAGAGACTGGCATACAGTAGGCCCTCCATAAACATCTGTTGCTATGTGCTAACCTCCAATGTTAAATTGGCTCTTAGCTGTATGTCTTACACATAACATATGTTGCTACATTTGGAAGAAATTTGTTACATAAAATTGTCTTTTCAGGAACTTGGCAGTGTTTCCAATCCAGCAGCCAGGCTAATAATGAAAATGACTCAAAACATCTCAAAGGAAGACTTACAGCTGAGAGATTCTGCACCAAGACCCCAACAACATGAAAGGGAGTAATGGTCTTCCAAAGTACCAGGTAATGCAGAAGGCAGCTATTATTTTGACAGAGCCATATTTTGATGACCTCCCCATATTTGCTATATAATGGAAACCAAGTGCTAAAATAGAACCCAAAAAGGTGAAGAATGCAAGGAGGGAAACAATTAATAGATATAAAATAACAGAAGTATTAGTATTTTTAAAAAAAAACATAAAAATAGCCCAGATAGCAGCGATCTAAGAGACAGACAGACCTAAATACAGAACGAAAGGCAGATGTAACAGGGAAGAATACAACTCAGATAAGGAAGTGCACTGTACCTGCCAATTTTTTTTTGTAAAATTAACAAACTAAATTGGCCTCGAAGAAGCTCTTTTCATTTATCTTCAACTCTGGGCCAATTTCAAATGCAGATACTAGTTCTGATTATGTTTGGTAAAGGCAAAAGATTTCTCTGGAGCCAGAAAAGTCATATGCCATATATCAAGCTTTAACCTAAAGCAAAATTCCATGGCACTTATAGATGTTATTTTAATTGTGGTAAAATATATAATGTATAGTCCTGTGACATGAAGGACATTTTATATTGTTTCACATCCATCACCACCATCCCATCTCTGTAATTTCTCTTCATCTTGTAAAACTAAACTCTATACCCATTAAACAATAACTCTCCAATTCCCGCTTCCTCCCAGCCCCTGGCAACTACCATCCTACTTTCTATCTTTATGATTTTTGATTACTCTAGGCACTTATATTTTTTTTGAATGTAAGAAAATAAAAGTGGATACCTCAACATAAACTGATCAGATGTGAAACATGTCTTAAATATGCATTGTTTAAATAGAAAAGGTAACTGAAAATCCAGCCAGGACAAGGTAACTAGAGCAACAATGAGTATCATATAGAGCAATGAGCCTTTTGATTCAGAGGCATGTATGATATGGAGTGAGAGGAAGCACCAGATCCCTCTGGTCTTTGCAGACATTTTCAGGCTTTTGGGTCTGACTCTGAGTGATAGAAGAGGCCTTTGGAGGATTTTGAACCAAGAAGAACATTGTATTATATGTTGTCTTAGCATCTGTGGTAGATGCTGACGGTGCTACACTCAGAGCGCCTTAAACCTGATGCACTCATTTTCTCTGTTGCTGTCCCCCTTCTTTTGAAAACTGCCTTTGGCCTTATGGAAGTTCCTCTGCCCAAGCGCCATGCCCACCCCTGGTTAACTCTGGTTAATGCCTGGTTTGCACGGGGGAACAGCTATGAAAGGCCAGCCACTTGCCTTAAGGTGGGACAACTCTGTGGTGCAATTCATGCTCCCGAGCTCCCAAGGAGCCAGGCTTAAGCTCCATTCATCTGAGACCACACCCTTCCCCTGAGAGCATTCTTACAATAAATCATATTTATCCAAACCCCTCTCTCAGGCTTTGCTTTTAGAGAACCCAACCTAGGCAGCATTATGATCCTAGGTAACATATGTACCCTGTGTTACAGCTGTAATTTTACACTGATTTCTGTGATTCTTTGACTAATTTCTGCCTCCCCGTTGGCACGTGAGCTCCTCTGCTCACCATTGCTTCCTGCACACCAACCAGTGAATGATTTAAACAGATCTTGTGAAAGTCTTTTCCATACTGCCTTTATTTTTCATTACAAAAGCATCATGTTCATGCTGTGTAAAGGTGACAAAGTATTTATGCGATGGTTCTGTTTATTTGAAAACATAATCAATTGCCCATTTACTTGCCATTTTAAAATTACCTATTAAATGCCATGAAATCAAATGTTGCCTGCATCTCACAATGAATGCATAACAAAAGGTGGTTCCTTTGACCACACCTGCCAAGTCAGCTGCTTAGTTTTAATTACCAAACACTGAATATCCTAAGAGGGACAAAGTCATTAAAAATATAGTTTGAAAACTAAGCATGGTGGCATGTGTCTGTATATCCCAGCTATTCAGGAGGCTGAGGATGATTGCTTGAGTCCAGGAGTTCAAACAAAGCCAGCATGAGCAACAGCAAGACTCCATCTCAAAAAAAAAAAATCTGGGTTGGTGCTTCACAGAGTTCTGCTGAATGAAAAACTTTAGGGCTCAGGCATTCCACAGCTATGAGTTTTTCATTTTCATTCGAGAGTCAACACTATTGTACAATGAAGCCATCAGCATTTCTACAGATGGGCTTCTCCACCTTCTATGCAATTTCCTCTTATTTCATACCATTTTTCAAAAGTGGGGGTAATAAGCAAATCTTGCATCAAATGTCATGTTGAAAGTGAAAAAAAATGCTACAAGTTAGAAGATAAAGGAGACTGGAGACATAAGTGATATATTCTGGTGACAGTTTTTTAAAAAAAATATAAAGTCCAGCAAAATACACAGATAAACTGTGAAGCACTTTTCTTGCAAACAAATGTCTTTAACAAGATCATGGAGGTACCCATCTAAAGATTAGGCACAAAACTCAAATTTAGTTATGTGACCAAGGCTGAAGAATGAATTGACTTCTTAATGATCTCTAAGAAGTCTCACTCCCAATCAGCACATGGTCAGGCTTGTGCCAAATTTCTGGGAAGACTATTTATGTCAACTCAAACATATGGCATTGAGGAATTATAATCCTAGGAGGAACACAGAGTCCACAATTATTATTACAATGTCAGAGAGACAGGATGCGTTTAATCAGGGAGCGGCTGTATAACTCACTTTGCACAGCCTCAAGATCACCTAATGACAGGCAGACAAGAGAGACTGCTATGGGAGACACCAGCCACACTCTACCAGCCACACTTCACCGGGTAGATGGCTCATGTCCACAGTGCTCACTACCTGCTGGCAATCTTAGTGTCTCAAACTGAGATGCTACTTGTTCAGTAACTTTATCCAGGCAAAATAAAACCTCCAGTGTAACATGAGTCTGATATATATGAATGCAGTGAATACAGATTGTCTGTTTCACTTGAGGACTGGGATAGCCATTGCTAATTTCTATGAATGCATTGTATGCCACCCCAGTCTCAATGCAAGAGCATCAGTTAAGACTAGTCCTCATAAGTAGCAACATGGTAATACATCTGGGTCTAGAACCACACTAGATGGACTAAAATTTGCAGGTTTTTTTTTTAGACTTTAAGTTCTGGTGTACATGTGCAGATTGTGCAGGATTGTTACGTAGGTATACATATGCCCTGGAGGTTTGCTGCATCCATCCCATCCTCCCATCACCTACATTAGGTATTTCTCTTAATGTTATCCCTCCCCAATCTCCCTACCCTCTGCTACCCCTCCCATAGTCCTCCCACTCCCTGACAGATCCCAGTGTGTGATGTTCCCCTTCCTGTATCCATGTATTCTCACTGTTTAACACTGTCTTATGAGTGAGAACATGCAGTTTTTGGTTTTTGTGGGTTTTTTTTTGCTGAGAATGATGGTTTCCAGCTTCATTCATGTCCCTGCAAAGAATGTGAATTCATCCTTTTTTATGGCTACACAGTATTTCATGGTGTATCTGTGTCACATTTTCTTATCCAGTCTATCATTGATGGGCATTTGGGTTGGTTCCAAGTCTTTGCTATTGTAAATAGTGCCACAATGAACATATTATATGTGATGTGTCTTTATAATAGAATGATTTATAATCCTTTGGGTATATACCCAATAATGGGATTGCTGGGTCAAATAGTATTTCTATTTCTAGATCTTTGAGGAATCACCACACTGTCTTCCACGATGGTTGAACTAATTTATACTCCCACCAATAGTGTAAAAGCATTTCTATTTCTCCACATCCTCTCCAGCATCTGTTGTCTCCAGATTTTTTAATGACCACCATTCTAACTGGCATGAGATGTTATCTCAATGTGGTTCTGATTTGCATTTCTCTAATGACCAGTGATGATAAGCATTTTTTCACGTTTGTTGGCCTCATAAATGTCTTCTTTTGAAAGTGTCTGTTCCTATCCTTTGCCCACTTTTTGATGGGGTTGTTTGCTTTTTTCTGGTAAATTTTAGTTCTTTGTAGATTCTGGATATTAGCCCTTTGTCAGATGGGTAGATTGCAAAAATTTTTTCCCATTCTGTTGGTTACCGTTCACTCTAATGATTGCTTCTTTTGCTGTGCAGAAGCTCTTCTGTTGAATTAGGTCCCATTGTCTGTTTTGGCTTTTGTTGTCAATGCTTTTGGTGTTTTAGTCATGAAGTCCTTGCCTAAGCCTATGTCCTGAATGGTTTTGCCTAGGTTTTCTTCTAGGGTTTTTATGGTATTAGATCTTATGTTTAAATCTTTAATCCATCTGAAGTTAATTTTAGTGTAAGGTGTCAGGAAGGGGTCCAGTTTCAGCTTTCTGCACATGGCTAGCCAGTTTTCCCAAAACCATTTATTAAACAGGGAATCCTTTCCCCATTGCTTGTGTTTGTCAGGTTTGTCAAAGACCAGATGGTTGCAGATGTGTGGCATTACTTCTGAGGCCTTTGTTCTGTTCCATTGGTCTATATCTCTGTTTTGGTACCAGGACCATGCTGTTTTGATTACTGTAGCCTCATTGTATTGTTTGAAGGCAGGCAGCATGTTGCCTGCAGTTTTGTTCTTTTTGCTTAGGATTGTCTTGGCCCTGCGGGCTCATGTTTGGTTCCATATGAAGTTTAAGGTGGTTTTTTCCAGTTCTGTGAAGAAGGTCATTGGTAGCTTGATGGGGATAGTGCTGAATCTATAAATTACTTTGGGCAGCATGGCCATTTTCATGATATTGATTCTTCCTAACCATGAGCATGGAATGTTTTTCCATCTGTTTGTGTCCTCTCTTATTTCCTTGAGCAGTGGTTTGTAGTTCTCCTTAAAGAAGTCCTTCATGTCTTTTGTCAGTTGTATTCCTACGTATCTTATCTAACTACACAGTGAATTCATAGGTCAGTGTCCTGTTGAGATGAGGTTGAAAAGTTTCTTTTTGTTAATAAATGGAGGTTATTTGTATGGATATGTGACAACATTTACCCTAATCATGAAGTCACACATATATAATAGGGGCTCCACAGACATTGAATGATTTCTTGAATAAAGCTGAACCTTATATTGCAAGGTGATGCACAGCACTGACCATCTGGGAAAAGGAGAGAAATATTTTTATATGAGGGGCCTGGAAGGTTTGGTCTGAGGAAATTGCAAAGGAGGAGGGCAGAAGGTACATAGAAGAATAAATGTTGACCTAGAAGTTAAATAGCCTCAAGGTTTATGGATTAGACTCTATTTGCTCATTGTTTGTTCTGCCCTCTCAAGTTTTATGCAAATCTCCTTTTCACAGACTAGCTTCCACCCAATAGTGTTTAACCCAAAGTTACCATGCCAAACACTTTTACTAGAGACAGTACATCTGTCATGTGGAGGTGGATGCCAAAAGCAGTCAGAGTGAGTCTTGCTCTGGCTCTGTGGGCACTAAACAAGCATCAGAGAATACAATGGTCATGTCAACAAAAGCATCCTTTTCCAAAGGCGGTAACAATCCCATTGTCAACTAGGGGGGCGTCTGACTTTCCTGTCAGTTTCTGGAAGCTGATTGAGGTGAATCCTCCCCATTTTCTCCCAAGAAATCTGCTTTGAGTGTGCTGACTCAGAATGAGCCTGGACTGAAGATGTGCCCCTCTAATTCTCTCCTAGTCTTCAGCATGGATTCCCCTTTAATGCACACCTCTTCTCTCACTTCTATAGAGTTTTCTTTGGAGGTATTCCTTAGTTGATAACGTGAGGAGGAAAGTGAGCAGTTTTACTTACTTATTATCACCTTTTTTGGAAAAATTATTTTTATGATTACAGGAAATTTAGAATATAAAGTGCAAAAGAGGAAACAAAAACACAGAATTATTTTTAATATTTATGAATATTCCCTCCAGATCTTTTAAAAATCAATATGAACACATATAATGTACATTGCATTTTATTATTTCTACTTCCAAAACACAAAGACAGTATGATAAAGAGTCACATTACTCATCAGTTGCACCAAGAGATAAGATCAACATTTGCAGGGAATGGACTATTTTTCAGTCCAAGGAAGATCCCCATCAATGTACTCTAGCTTCACTGCCAATATGAAAAGGACTCATTCTCTCTCATTTTAGAAGAGAAAACTGAAAGGGGGAAAAAAAAACAAATGGCAAGTGAGTGCAACATCTGTTTCTATTTCCCAGTCCAGCTGTACGACCTTCCCATGTGTTACCATTTTCATCTACAGAAACATAATCCGAACATGTCTCCATGTCAAAAAATACTGAGAATAAATATTCAAATAAAAAATGTCAAAATAACAGATATAGCATTGAGGTTTTATACTTCTTAGGGTAAACTTATGTCCTTACTTTGTACAGCATAATCTGGAGTCATAAAAAGCAATATTTATTATTTTTAAAAGTAAATTTAGAATCATAGCAAAGTTTAGTTCCATGTTAAAATTATTTCACATCACAGATACTTTAAAATCATATCCCTCTGCTGATATGGTGCTATTTTCACCCCAAAACAAAGTTAAATTAATATGCAAATAATTGCATGCTGGGAAAGACAGAGGTACTAATCACAATCACATTGTCAGTGCATTCTGAACAAGAACTAAACCACCAAAAATTACTACCTCAGAGAAGAAACTAGTGTTGTTAATAATTATTCCCACTGAAAGAGAAAAATCCAGGGTGAATATCTGTATTTATTCCAAATTGTCTTTGTGAGTCATTAAATCTTGCTCATGTGAATAAAAGATATTATAAAAAGTAATTGAAGTTAATATGTTGCCAACACTTTGTTGCTCGTAGTCATGGAAATACAGACACCTGATACTGTGTTTTAAGGTGATTAATGCTTAGAAATAGCAAAGACCCGTAAGTGTCAATTATATTTTTACTGGCATTTGATTGCTCAGGAAGGTTGTAAATGCCAATTCTGCTTTACTCTAGGAAGTAGATATCATACATTTATTAGAATTTCTTAACTGGATTTGTGATCAACAGATGGCACATGAATCATTCATAGGTATAATATGATAAACTGTAGCAAAACCTCCGACCTGGTTTTATTCACAGCTAGGAGTCTCATCCACAAAAACAGAACACAGGGCTTGTCATAGGGAATAAATAAGAATTTCATTCAAAAACATCTAAAGATTAGAGCATTAGACTCAAATTTAATTATGTGACCAAGGATGAAGAATGAAATAATTTCTTGTTGATCTCTAAGAAGTCCTGTTCCCAGTTGGCACATGGTCAGCTTATGCTAAATCAGTGTGCCACTGCTGGTGTTCCCAGGACCTTGAAGGTACAGATTTCTTTTGTGCAAGGACAACAGATACCTTTTGAACCTTCTCCAAGATAAATATTTTAAATGTTTCCATCTGGCTTTGTACTTGACTTATGATCTAAAGTGTACTTATAAGTAAAGCACAGTAATCTAGACTATTAATATACACACTATTATCTATACTATTTTAACTGTGAGAGGCCATAATATGCCACCCCCAAATACACCTTTTTCACAGGATTGCTGAGCTGAAGTCAAGAAAGAAGCAGATACATGAGAGCTCTCTGCCCTCCCTCTAGTTGTCTAAATTCAGGACATAAATTTACAAAGAAATAACATATCCCATCTCCCCTTTTTTACCAGGAAGAACAAAAGCTAACCACTGAAAACAGCTTTAGATGCTTATGGGCCTGGAGATGGCACCAGAGGAATCTACAATAACAAGCTTTACTAACTAGCCTTTGTTTACCTTCCCACAAGTTGCTGGCTCTGGAGACTCAAAGTCCATTTCTTTTGTTTTGTCACTTCTCTAAAAATTTAGTGTTGTTTCTTGAAGACGTTATGTAAAGTAGAATTTAGAGTTACTTCTTTGATAATTACTCCTTCTCTAGGCATCTCCCATGTATGTAGAAAATAAACACATTAGCAAACTTCTGTTTTTCTCTTGTTAATCTGCTTTTTTTGTTGTTGCTGTTGTTACAAGGGTCTGTTTCAACTAAGAACATATGAGGGTTAAGCAAACAATTACTTTTTCCCCTACATATCTATAAATCCTCCTTTGTAATCCTAAATACCATAGAGAAAATAAATTACAAATGTAGACACAATTACTACATCACAATGTTATTATCTGCCTAATACAGTTTTTATGAAATTGCATTGGAGTAATTATGAAGTCAGACAATGTGCATTAGTCTCAATTTCTCCCCCCGATCTCAAATCTTTTGGCCATTTTATCTGACATGAAATTCTCCACCATGAGGTAGGTAGGAGGGAAATTCAAACTGGGATAGTTTACTAATTTTATTTTTATTTCTGGCAAATAAGTGGGGCAAAGTAGAAATGTATGATCAGTAGGAGCATTGAGAGGAAATAGGGGTTCTGTCTTATTATCAGAGTTTAAGTTAACACATATACCTACGTAAGATGCTACAGTTATTCTAACACAGTTCAAAATGTTTCTTGAATCTCTTACCTCTTTCCTGCTGTCAAATGAGCTTCATATCTATCTTATGAATTAGTTGAGGTAACAACAGTGGTGACAATTTTAACAGTAGCAGCTATTATATTGAATGCTATCTATTATATATATATATATATATATATATATATATATATATATATATATATATATTTAGTCTCTGTGGAGACTGTCAAAAACTGCCAATGCCTACTATATTGCAAGTCATCACAGAGGGGTACTGGGAAAAATTTTCAATTAGCAATAATTGTGCCTCAGATAAACCTCATTGGCTACAACAATTGCCATTTTGCAAAGCTCTATTTATTGTTAAGCAAAATGAATGCACACAAACTAGGAAACCTAAAAGAGATAGATGAATTATTGGACACATACACTCTCCAAAGATTGAGCCAGGAAGAAACTGATTCCCTGAACAGACTAACAAGCAGCTCTAAAATTGGATCAGTAATAAATAGCCTACCAACCAAAAAAAAGCCTGGGATCTGATGGATTCACAGCCAAATTCTACCAGATGTACAAAGAAGAGCTGGTATAATTCCTACAGAAACCATTCCAAAAAATTGAAGAGGGACTCCTCCCCAACTCATTCTATTCGGCCAGCATCATCTTGATACCAAAAACCTGACAGAGACACAACAGAAAAGGAAAACTTCAGCCCAATGTCTTTGATAAACATTGATTCAAACATCCTCAACAAAATACTTGCAAATGGAATCCAACAGCACAACAAAAAGCTAATCCACCATGATCATGTAGGCTTAATCCACAAGGTGCAAGGTTGGTTCAACATATGCAAATCAATAAATGTGATTCATCACATAAACAGAACGAAAGACAGAACCACATGCTTATCTCAATAGACACATAAAGCCTTTCAATAAAATTCAATACCCCTTCATGTTAAAAACTCTCAATAAACTACTTATTGAAGGAATATACCTCAAACTAATAAGAGCCATCTATGACAACCCACAGACAACATTATACTGACTGGGCAAAAGCCAGAAGCATTTCCCTTGAAAAGCAGCACATGACAAGGACACCCTCTCTCACCACTCCTATTCAGCACAGTACTGGAAGTCCTAGCCAGAGCGATCAGGAAGGAGTAAGAAATAAAGGGCATCCCAATAGGAAAAGAGGAGGTAAAACTATCTGTTTGCAGACAACATGATCTTATATCTAGAAAACACCACAGTCTCAGCCCCAAAACTCCTCCAGCTGATAAACAACTTCAGTAAAGTTGCAGGATATCAAATCAATGTTCAAAAATCACTAGCATTCCTATACATCAGCAATAGAACCAAGAGCCAAATCAGAAAGGCAAGCCCATTTACAACTGCCACACAAAGAATAAAATACCTAGGAATACGGCTAACCAGGGAGGTGAAAGATCTCTGCAATGAGAATTACAAAACACTGCTCAAATAAATCAGAGAAGATGCAAACTAAAGGAAAAACATCCTATGTTCACAGATAGGGAAGAATCAATATCAATATGGTTATACTGCCCAAAGCATTTTACAGATTCAGTGCTATTCCCATCAAACTATCAATGACGTTCTTCACAGAACTAGAAAACAACTACTTAAAAATTCATATAGAACCAAAAAAGGGGCTTGAATAGCCAGGGCAGTCCTAAGCAAAATGAACAAAGCTGGAGGTATCATGTTGCTCAACTTCAAACTATACTACAAGGCTTCAGTAACCAAAACAGCATGGTACTGGAACAAAAAACAGGTACACAGAACAATGAAACAGAATAGAGAGCCCAGAAATAAGGCTGTACCTACAATCATCCGATCTTCTAGAAAGCTGACAAAAACAAACTATGGATAAAAGACTCTCTATTCAATAAACGGTGCTAGAATAACTGGCTAGCCACATGCAGAAGATTGAAGGTGCACCCCTTTCTTACACCATATGCAAACATCAACTCAAGATGGATTAAAGGCTTAAATGTGGCCAGGCATGGTGGCTCACACCTGTATTCCCAGTACTTTGGGAGGCTGAGGCTGGTGGATCACTTGAGACCAAGAGTTTGAGACCAGCCTGGCCAACACAGTAAAACCCCATCTTTACAAAAAAAATTAGTCTGGTATGGTGACACATGCCTGTAGTCCCAGCTACTTGGGAGGCTGCGGCATGAGAATTATTTGAGACCAGGAGGTGGAGGTTGAAGTAAGCTGAGATCATGCCACTGTATCTCAAATAATAATAATAATAGAGTTAAATAGTTAAATGTGAAACCCAAAAGCACAAAAACCCTGGAAGACAACCTAGGCAATACCATCCTGGACAAAGGAATGGGCAAAGGTTTCATAGCAGACGCACAAAAAAATTGCAACAAAAGCAAAAATCATGTGTGATCTAATTAAACTTAAGAGTTTCTGCACAGAAAAAGAAACTGTCAACAGAGTAAACACAACCTACAGAATGGGAGAAAATTTGCAAACTATGCATCTGACAAAGGTTTAATGGCCAGCATCTACAAGGAACTTAAACACATTTACAAGAGAAAAACAAACAAACCCATTAAAAAGTGGGCAGAAGACATGAGCAGACAGTTTTCAAAAGAAGACATACATGTGGACAACAAGCATATGATAAAAAGCTCACTATCACTGATCATTAGAGAAATGCAAATCAAAACCGCAATGAAATACCATCTCACACCAATCAGAATTGCTATGATTAAAAAGTCAAAAATTAACAGATGCTGGCAAGGTTGCAGAGAAATGGGAGTTCTACACTGTTAGTGGGAGTGTAAATTAGTTCAACCATTGTGGAAAGCAGTATGTTAATATCTCAAAGAGCTAAAAGCAGAACTACCATTCAAACCAGCAATCTCATTACTGGGTATATACCTGGAGGAATATAAATCATTCTACCATAAAGACACACATGCAAATGTTTACTGTAGCATTATTCACAATAGCAAAGACTTCAATCCACCTAAATGCCCATCAGTAACAGACTGGATAAAGAAAATGTGGTACATATATATCATGAAATACTATGTAGCCATAAACATGAATAAGATCCTGTCTTTTGCAGGGATGGAGATGGAGGCAAACTAATGCAAGAATAGAAAACCAAATGTCACATGTTCTCATGTGAATGGGAGCTAAGTGATAAGAACTTTTGAATGGACTTTTTGAATGAACTTTTGATAAGAACTAATGAATGGGAGATAAGTGATAAGAACTTTTGAACACAAAGAAAGAAACAACAGACACTGGGGTCTACTTGAGCGGGGAGGATCAGAGGAGGGAGAAGAGCAGAAAGGTAACTATTAGGTACTGGGCTTAATACCTGCATGACGAAACAATCTCCGCAACAATTCCCTGTGATAAACCTTTACATAAATGCCAAACCTAAAATAAAAGTTTAAACAAAGAGTAATTTACATTTATATATACTATCTGCCCCTAAATAACCCAGCCAGATAACTATGATTACATTATTTTAAGGGGAGAAAACTGAGACTCAGAGAAATGACAGCTTATCCAGGTTCACATGCTTGGAGCTGCTGTATAATGTGAGTGGAGGGCCTCCTATCTTTTGTGTGGTCCTCTGGACCCACTCTCCATTGTGGCCTCAGATGGCTGATTTCGAGAGATCACATTGGTGGACCATCGGCCCCCTGATATTTTGTGGGTTCAGCCATTTGGAAACCCTGGCAGGTGATTACAGGGAGAGAGTGAGGTGGATTTTCAGAATCAGAGTACTGTATTTCTTCTTCTTTGGTGCCCTCTCCAGAGTACTAATTACATTGCTTCAGCAAAGGTCATAGCACATATGAGGGTAGCTCAGTCCTAGACTTCCTCTTTATGCTTTCAGTAATCTCTCCCTTCTTACCCCCCAAGTCTGAGGATGATAATGGCTAGAGAGTACTACACTATCATCTGGGGGTTCTCAGGAGCCGGCCCACATCTTTTTAAACAAAACTTCTGGTTAAACCCTCCTCACCTTATTGGGTATACTATTTCTTTCTGGGACACTAATTGACATCTATGCTATTCACTATTACATGCTCTGAGTGTATATAATCTGTGCTTTTAAGAAGCTTTTATTCTTGAAGTTGGAGCAGAAGCAAGAAAATATCGTGGGCATTCAGAGTTTTCAGATGTGTATTATTTGTGACGTATTTTCTGGTAACTATTGGAGAACCTCTTTTTTAATATCTTCAGTATTCTTGGTAAAACTCAGGGTGCCTTCCCTTGGTTTCCAAAGCTTCTGGGCTTAAGCCTGGCTGATCCTGATCATTATTTGGCAACAGACATACTCTAAATAGCCAAGGAAATCCCTCTCCACTTATTGGACAGAGCCCTTCAGAAAGCCTAGGTCTGAGAAGCATGAGAGAAGACCGAACAGGCTGGGGTGTACTTACCTTGAGATCTTAGAATAGCCACCTGTCTGCCTTAGCTATGGGGACAGAATCTCAGGGGCAGCTGCCTACATCATCTTTCTCATGCCCTTTCCCTTGCCCAACATTCGAGGGACTTGAAATTCACTTTCACAATGTGAATTTCATTGCAACCACAAAAGGAACAACTAGTTTCAACTGATATCAAACATATACAATTATGCATAAATCTATACTATTTTGCTAAATTTGAAACGCTTGCATTTATATTTTGTGATTGTCAATTTTACATGTGAACTTGGCCAGGTATTCATTAATCTAGGTGTGGCTGTGAAGCTATTTTGTGGGTATGACTAAAACCAAAAATCAGTTGATTTTTAAGTAAGAAGACTTATCCTGGATAATCTGAACAAGCCTGTTTAAGTCAGTGGAAGTTCATGCCTGAAGGTTCCAACCTACCCTTCCTGACGACCTTGGATTATGGCCAAGCCTAGTCAGTCCCCAAAATTACATAAGCCAATTCCTCGCAATAAATCCCCTAATACATATCTCCTACAGGTTCTCTGTCTGGTTGACACCGACCAATAAAAATATCTACTAGGAAGATCAAAGAGTTGAGATTTTAAATATATTCTTAATATATTATATTGCAATAATTAAGTAAAAAATAAAGCTGTACTGACTCAGGAGTGGAAATGACACAGCAAATAATGCATTAAGTAGCTCCAAATAGGAAGAATGCAGAGTTTAAATTGAGAAAAATCACACTTAGTTCTACAAAATGGTTTACTTTTTCCTTTAATGCAATTCAGAGTTATACTGCTACCAGAAAATGGTCTTTTCTGATATATACAATCATCCAAATCAGTATACTTGGAGGCTTTGGGGATCTACAGATAGGTACATAAAAAAGGTAAAATCCAATTGGGTCATAATATTAATCAATTTAACATGTAACATGTACACTTAGAAAATTCATGGAAAGACATGGAGAAAAAATTATAAAGAATTATTACTGCTCTATACTTGCACATTAAATACTTTATCAAACTATTACTCAGTGCCTGTCCCTTTTCCTTTCACAGCTAGAAAATGTCTGTATCAAAATGACCCAAGATATTTGTACTTCCAATGATTCTCCGAGCAGTTATAATGATCAGATGAATACACATATTAAATGAAGATTATAAGAAAAAAAGCATCTTCAAAAATTGTCATGGCACATAAAAACAATCACGAAATTCTACTGCAGTATTCTCCAAAGGAGTATATAATTCCAAGTTCTTCTTCAAAGGTTCATGACAATTTTGTGAAGGGCCAAAAGCTTAAATGATGTTTTTAATTGCAGCCTGATCCTGAAGTAAGAATTTTATAAACAACACTGCAGCCAGACCTCAGACTGATTCTGCAAGGAGTTTAACATCAAACAAGGCTATGTCATCAACAAAAATCGACTTGCACCCAGTTTTGAAAGAGAAGAATCAAGACCGTGGATAGGTGTTAAGAATTTATCTATAGTAACCTAATAACGAATAGAAAAGGCTCATAGAGAGCATAGAAGTAATTTCTTCTCGCGTTCAGGCTCTAATAACTAACACAATTGTGAGGAGCCCCATGCTGCCACCTCTTTATCAATGGTCCACTGCACAATGTCTTATTGTCTCCTGGTTTGAAACTCAGGCCAGCAATTCTTTACCTGCTATAGTATCAGGCATACCACTTAAAATTCTTCATACTGCTTATGATACTTCGGAAATAGTAGAAAGCAAAGCTTTTTTCTGAAGTGAAACAAAATAGAATTCATGTTGCTCATATTAGTAATTAAGAGCTAAAAATTAATCAAAGAAAAGAAAACTAAAGAAGATGAAAATGAATAATTTCCCATTTTAAATGCATCAGGTGACATTCTTGGGTGAAATGTCAGGCACTAAAAGAAGAAAGGAATTTAAATGTACAGCTAAAGAAAAAATCTAAAATACTAAGTCACTCAGCACCACATACTGCCCCAAATAATATACAGAAAATAGAAGACGGTGAACTATTTTAATACTGAGTTTTAAAATTAAGAATAAAAATGTAATTGCCTAGACACAATCCTTCGAGATTACTCTCAATCTTAAACATAAACTTAGCTGATCTTTGCAAATGTAGATTTCTAATATATAATATCAATGTCACTATATTAGTAAAATAAGCTGCAAAAATGAGATGAGAGGAATCACATGAAAAAATATTGCTTTTACTTTTAATACAGATATATAATTATTAGAAATATAAATATACACATGTTCACATATACATAAATATTGTCAACTTTGGACATGTAGAATATCAAACTTCTAGTATCTTTAATTCAAGGACTAATCTTTATGTTTTTACTATGATCATGTTTTTGTTTAAATGCCAACACAAAAGATAGTGCTTAAGGAGCAAGGGGGCATCCCTGTATTTGCATATGAATTCACAAGTTCCAAACAAAGTCATGTATTTCATTCACCTCTGCATCAATAGCATCTTGTACACTATAGGACATGCAATATAACAGGGATAAAGTAATAAGTGAATGCATGCATGCACATATGTATAAATAAATAACATGATGGATGGATGAGAAAAAAAGGGATAGGCTTAATTGACAACAAAGTGAATTATCCTCACTTTAAATATCAGTCTTGATGAATTGTTCACAGCTCATTTCTCACACCATCAGATACTCCCCTGACAGGGAGAAGAAACAGAAACTGACCTTGCAAGGCTGTTCACTCACATCATCTCATTTAATCTGCACAGCTGCTGAATCAGGTAAGCATTCTCCATTTTACAGAAAATGAGAACATATGCCCTGACATTGAGTCACTCAGAAAGTGCTGATACCTGATTCAAATCCAGCCCCTTTGTAATCCAAAGTGTATGCCTTTTCAGTTTACATTTCTATAACATCTAGATGATATGAGGCAGTTCTCATACATGAGCTTATTCAATTATTTGTATATAATTTTATTAATTTACTATTGCTTTGGGTTATGTGTATGTTCTCTCATAATACTGATGTATGAGAACTTGAAAATATAAAACTGAATTGAAAAAATCAATCATCCATAATTCTACCACTCTAACACAGAAACTGTTTGCAAGTCAAGTAAATCTTGGCTTCCAAATCTAGCCTCTTGGCCAAGAATGGGCTGGCAGATTTTCTTTCACCTTCCTACACAGTGATTCTAAGTCACAGCCACACTCAGCAACTTAGGGCTCTAAAACATGAGGCCCTGATTCTCCAAGAACTAGGGATGCCTTTACTCCCTCATCCAAGGATTGGAAAGCTCTAGGTGGAAGGACACTATGGGCTAATGTCTTCTGTAGAAGTAACTGCACTATAGCCCTATAATCTCTTCATTTTGCAATGCAATTGAGGCCCTTCTCAGAGGAAATGTGTATCTCTAGACAAGCGAAGAAGCATCTTTTCACCCAGAGAGAATTTTCACAAAGAATGAACTTTACAGATCCTCAATTCCCATCTGTTCATTGAACAAGTAAAAACACTGTAGCCCAGAGAACATGTAGCCATTAGTGCTTTTGGATCCTTATCTATCTGCAGCTTATTTCCCAGCAGATTAACAGGGAATTTAATTCCTCCTAATAATCACTCCATTCCTTAAACAATGAAGGTGCAGAGTTACAATGACAACAGGTTGAGGGGTTTAGACACAATAAGCACTGACATTTACTCAGGGATTACCATGTGTCAGGTGATGCCTGAATTTTTATGCACATAATTTTACTTGACCTTCATAACAATCTGGAGATAGGTGGTATTGTTATAACCATCCTACAGATGGGCAAACAGGCTCTTAGAAGTTAAGCCACTTGTTCAAGATCATACAGCTAAAAAATGGCTAATCTCCAGTTTGAAATCAGCTGAATTAGTTAGACAAGAGGGTCAATTACCATGCTGTACCATGCTGCTCTTAACTGGCCTTGTAAAATATTTTAAGAAAGTCCATTCATCTTCTGTTCATGAAACAGAATTATAGAAGGATAATTTTAACCCTGCTGCACCATCCAGCTAACCTGCCACCTAATGCCCTTATTCCCTGGGCCTCTCTGAAAGGCTTGCCTTTAATTCCCTTTAATCTCCTACTTGTTGACTTAAAGGTCCTAATGTAAGACATGTGGCTGATGCTAGAATGAGAAGCAGATATCTCAAAGCAAAATAGGAAAATGTATCATGTTGAGGCAGCTAATTTCAAGAGAAGACATAATGAAATAGGACTAAAAGATGAAGTTTTGTGGTCTTCTGACATTAGAGATCTCAACTAGAAATGGGTTATTCCAAAATCCAAATCTGGGGTCTTCCAGAGAGCGAGGTCAGGAAGGAAGGGCAGTGTGGCGGGTATTGTCCTTCAAACCCAGTGCCTTACTCTTGTGCCTCAACAATCCAGACTCAACACATTCCTTTCCTGGTTGGACTCCCAGAACACGAGAGGAAAATGGGATTCGCAAATGGTGGGGACTGTAAGTGATTAAGTTTAGAGTAACATGGGTTGATCTCTTTCCTTTGGCCTTATCTCTTCTAGCAGAACTGTGGTTACATCAGTAAGCCACCTCAAATCCTTTCTGAAGTAAGAAGGAAGTAGAAATGAATAAAGTAATAATCAGGGAAATGCATGTGGGTCTCTTTGCTCTCTGGGTCTGCTGCTACCATTTCCCTTCCACCTGTAAGTACCAACCTGGCTTCTTCTGCAAAAAATTCAAGGAAAACTGCCTGGAAAACAACATGTATGGGAAATATGGTCCTTGACTTTAACCCTGAACATAATGTTCTAAGACATTTTTAAAACTAGATTTCCTTCCAGAATTCAACTTGCACCAGTCTGCCAAATAAACATTTTGGATTCAAACAGTAGTTAGGGAAATGCTTGTATCTTAGATTTGAATGAGAAGAGGAAACTGCTGTGGTTGAGAGATTGCGAAGTGCCGTTCCATTTAGCATGACATTAAAAGAGCAGCAACAATCAAAGTTACACTTTTTCTCACCATGAGGTTCCTGTCTGCACAGCATACCGCTCATGACGGGGAGGCATTGATTTTCAGAAGGAAGATCCAGTGTACAACTTGCTCCTTAAGAAATGCAATTGTTTAAAAACAGAACCAACTAAAGTGGCTTATGTAAGCTCACATTTAAGGAAACATCTGCCTCTGTCTTGATTCCCTCATTAGTAACCTGTTATGGCTAAACTACCACATGGTGATCCAAAATGTCAATTCTTTAAAGTTGTAACTTTGCTGAAAGAAATATACAACACATATATGTGCTGCCTGCCAATAGCACTGCTTTGATTTATAAGCTAGTCATGCTAGTTTAACTATAGAAATAGTGCTGTCTGAATATTGTTCCTTTGCAAAGTTACATGAATTCTTTAGAATTCTGTTTGGTGAATGAAAACAAGAGAGCAGGTCAACTTGCTAATAAACTGTTTTTCCCTGTGATTAGGGAAAATAAGGAAAAAAACACTCAATCATTAGCAAAAAGTTGACTGCATGCTATTATTAAACTTTGCCTCCCTAAGTAAAATTAAATAATTTTGTTACTAATAGGACCCATACTTTTTACAAGAAAGTCTCAGGAATAAACGCTCAGTGAGAATTGATTCCCACTTTGAATATAGTGGCCTCTGGGGAGGTGCAGGAAAGAATGGGGGGAAAAGAGTGACACAATAAACAGACAGAACTGAATGCAAGAGGTGGGACTAGTGGGTTTCACTGCTCACGTATTCTAAGACCCAAACCCACTGGCTCTTATGATGTTCCCTAAGTCAGTGATGGGGACTGAAGCAACAAGTCACTGTCACATCTACTGCTGATCCTACTCATTCCCAGGGATAGGCCAGGACCAAGAGAAAGGCCTTCCTTAAGACTGGGAATGGGAGATGCATGAAGGCTCAGGAAGCTGATGCCAGTTCCTTCTTTGTCTGCTATACATAACAAAGTCATTTTCCTACCTGTTTTGTGCCTGATATTACAAGTGCTCAATTCAGTCTGCTCACAAGGGGAGCACTAAGTTGATAAGAAACCACTGACAACATGGTGCTAGATGGGAGCACTGCCATGCAGAAGAAAACCTATTTCAGATATGAGTCTATTGAACTCTGCTCTCAGTTATTCAATGTATATTATACAACATTTAGTTATACTGAAATAATACATAAAACTTCCATTCTTCTATACAATCCAATTGCTGTTTTAGTGTTGCTTTTAAATATTATAAACTAAAATGCAGTAGGTTTTCTTAAGCTGATAAACCTGCTACAGATTTTGTTGATAGCAGCCGAAAAAGAGTTGGTTTTCCATAGGTTACCTAACAATGAAAGCATTAATCAAGGAATTAAAAATACTGTAATGCAGGATATCTGAAATGGCAGAGCAAAATACTCAGCAAATTTTCTCCAAAAAGCAATGATTTTTAAAACTAGAAAAACTGTCAAAAACAACTATTTCAGGACCCTGGAAACAACAGACCAAAGGCACATAACAAGTTGAGAAGCATTTATTTAAGTAAAACTATTGAACCTCAGTGGAAGTCTGTGGGATTTTAGCTTGGGACTGTTCCTATTACCTTATCACCTCTAACACTTCCCCAATACCTGCTGGTAGTTCTACCAGAGTGAGACAAGCCATGAAAACCTGCAGTTTTTGCTACAGAAGGAACCCAGATTGATTTGGAACAGAGCAAGGCAAAACCTCATGCCCCAGGGCATTGTCAGAAACAGCAACAATTCCAGAGGCAAAAGAATGGGGGAAGACAATGAAGCTGTGATCCTATTTGGGACAACTAACATACAGACAAGCCAGAAATGTAACTCGGAGATCTGGGCAACGAGACAGCTGTATGATCCCTAATAAGCTCCTATATATCCCTAGTGGTCTGGGAGGCTCTACATATGTGGGAGGCTGCACACATACTCAGTGGCAACTGCAAAGTCCCTATCTATTCCTGCTTTCCTATCAACAATAATGCACTCTCCAGCAAAACTATCTTTCAAAAATGAGGGCAAAACAAAGGCATTCCAAGATAAATTAAGAAAGGGGAAATTCATTCATTACTACCAATCCTTCACAATCCCTCTGTTTCCTTACTGAGGAAACAGAGTTTAGGAAAAAACACTTCCTACTTCATTCTATGAGGCAATATTAGCCTGATATAAAGCTAAACAAAGATGTCACAATTAAAGAAAATTAGAGACTGTCAGGTATATAGACACAAAATCTCTAAAACTATTACAAAACAAATCCAGAAACACATACCAATTATACACCATGATTAAGTGGGATTTGTAACATTTAAAAACTAATTAATGCAATATACCATATTAGTGAAAAAAGGGTAAAAACCACATCATCATTTTAATAGACATGGAAAAAAGCATGTCACAAAATCCTACACGACTTCATGATAAAAATTCTCATCAAATGGAATGGAAAGGAACTTCTTCACAGCAGCATTATTCAATAATAGCTAGGGAGTGAAAACAATCCATTGAGTAAATGGATAAGCAAAATGAGGTATATCCATACGATAGAATACTATGTGGCAATAAAAGGGAATAAATGACTCATGCATACTACAACATGGATAAACTAAAAAAACGAAAGAAGCCATAGGCAAAAGATGATGTATTATATCATATACATATGAAATGTTCAGATAAGGCAAATCTACAGAGAAAAGAGGTAGAGTAGTGGAGACCTGGGGCCAGGGTGGGAAGAGACTGAATGCAAAGGGTCAAAAGGGAAGTTTTGAGGATAGTGAAAGTATTCTAAATCTGATTGTCGTAATGATTGCAGAACTCTATAATTTTTTTAGAAATCATAGAATTGTACACTTAAAATAGGTTAAATCTATGGCATGTACGTTGTACCATAATAAACCTGTTTACAAAGAAAAAGATCATAGTGACTGAAAAGTGACAGTTTTTTAAAGATGATGAAAACCTCTTCCCTGTCTATGAGAGAAACATTTTAGTGACAGTAGAGAGAACTTTAGTCAGAGTTGTCTAGAATAGGGGTCAGCAAACTATGAACCTGTGGGCCAAATCAGGCCCATAACCTGTTTTTTTATGGTCTGTTAGCTGGGAATCATTTTATATATTAATGGTTGGGAAAAAAGCCCCAAAAGAATAGTATTTCATAATGTGAAAATTACATATATAAAAAGTTTACTGAAAGACAGCCATGCTCATTAGTTTACCTAAGACTTATGGCTGCTTTTGTTCTACAAAGTTGAGTACTTCCAACAAAAAGCTCATGATTTGCAATGTCTATGATACTTACTTTCTGGCCCTTTATGGAAAAAATTTTCAAACCCCTATTTAAAGTAGTGCTTCTCTATTCTGAATGCACTTTAGATTTACTTGGAAGCTTTCTTATTACTCTGTAGCTGTTGATTCTAGTGGCTATATATTTTACAGTCCTGGCTCTGCTGCCTCTGGCTTTTGCTCACATTACTTTATTTCCTTAAGTGATTAGTAATTTAAAAATATACATTATATATACAATAAATACTTTGTCTTTAAAAATTTTATGAGTCCCAGGATGAAGGTATGTTCCTTCCAAAAAGAATGCACTGAAGTCAGGGGACTTCATTGTCTTTTAGGAGGCGATTGACACATTTTTAAGTTGTTCTGTTACTGGTGGTTTTTTTCAAATGATGTATCACAGTTTAACTTAATTATCCCTTTCCCCAGAAAATTTGTATTTTTTTGAAAAGTCATTACATTGAGATTTTAAAATTTACTCGCACAGGATAATTTAGAGCAGTGATTCTCAATTCTGGCTTTACATTACTATCATCCTGGTAGTCTTCAAAAGTCTTGCTGTCCAGGACAGTGAAATAAAAATCTTTGAGAGCATTCTTATAACTCTGAAAGGATTGTTGTGGACAATCACTGATTTAGAGAAATTAAAGTACACATGAATCACCTGGGGATCTTGCTAAAATGCATATTCTGATTCAGTACATCTGGGGTAGGGCCTGAGAATCTGCATTTATTTTTATTTTTACTTTTGAGACAGGGTCTCTCTCTGTTGCCCAGGCAGGCTAGAGTGCAGTGGTGCAATCGTAGCTCACTGCAGCCTCAAACTACTGGGTTCAAGTGATGCTCTCACCTCAGCCTCCTGAGTAGCTGGGACTACAGGTGTACACCACCACACCCAGTGAGTCTGTATTTCTAACAAGCTCCCAGTGAAACCATGGCTGCTGGTCTGTAGACCACAATATGAGTACCAAGAATTTAGACTAGCTTTCTCTTGTAAATGCTGATCTTCTTTGTTCCAGTGCCTATATTTCCCTTCTTATTCCTGATGTTCTAAAGTTGTTCTTTTCCCATTCTTTCCTTGATGAGTCTTAGTGGGAGGGTTTTTTTTTTGTATTTTATTCATTTTTTGAATTTTATTCTTTTTTTTTTTTAGGAAACAAGCCAGCTGAATTTTAACTTGTTAATTCTACACTTTTTCTTTAAATTGTTAATTTCTGCTTTTGTGTTTCTTGATTTATTTCTTTTATTACACCAAGTTCTCTTTTAGCACTCTTTTCATTTCTCAACATTTAAATCCCTAGTTTAATGATTGCTGTGCTTAATCTCATCCTAAAATATCACCACAATCCCATTTGCTTTTTGTCTGTTTGACCTGTTGCATGGTTGCAAATGTTCTATTATCTCTAGCTGAGCATCTGTCTATTTCCCTTAGTATTAAAATTGTCATATTAAAAGCTGAATCTATATTGTTTACTTTTAGATACTTCTAAGTTGTTCCTTTTAAAATTAAAAATCCTACTTTGTTCCACTTAATGATTTTTGCCTTTAGTGAGTTCCAACTTTTCTGGCATTAATAGTACCACTCCAACCTTCTTGTTTAGAATTTACTAGTGGGTGACGATATATCTGTATTAGTTTTCTCTTGTGATGTAACAAATTGCCACAAACCGAGTGACAACACCAATTTGCCACTGAATTGACTATCCCTCAGGTTCCATGGGTCAGAAGCCCGGCACATTTTGGCTGGGTCATGTGCTCAGGCTCTCATAAGGCTAAAAGGAAAGTGTGGCTTAGCTGTGTCCTCCTGTGGGAGGCCAACTAGGGAGCGATCTGCTTCCAAGCTCCATCAGGTTGTTGGCAGATCGCATTTCCTTACAGTAGCAAGACTTAGGTTCCTGCTGTCTTCCAAGTATTGGCTGGAGACTGTTCTGAGGTCCTGGACATGTGGCTCCTCCGTCTCAGGACTGGAGAACCCGCCAGAGTCAATAACCTCTCACACTTCTCTCTCTCTCTGACATTCCCTCCCTAGCAGTCAGAGAAAACTCTGTTCTTAAAGGGTTTCTGTGATTAGGTCAGGCCCATCTGGATAATTCTCCTTTCTCCAAGTCCACTGCATCATACGACACTGCGTATTCCAGGAGAATTATGTAAGGCGCAAACACACACCAGGTTAGAGGGTTGGATAGGGTAGAACCTCAGGCCCATTGTAACATTCTGTCTACCACAATGTTCATTTCTTTATTTTTACCTTTTCTGTGTCACTTTGTTTAGGTGGGCCTCTGGTAATCACACTGACTTTGGTTTTCTATTAAATTTGAGGGTCTTTATTTTTTTCATTTTTTTTGTTGCATTTTAGGTTTTGGGGTACATGTGTAGAACGTGCAAGATAGTTGTATAGGTACACACATGGTAGTGTGTTTTGCTGCCTTCTTCCCCTTCTCCCACATTTGGCTTTTCTCCCCAGGCTATCCCTCCCCTGCTCCCCCACCCCCGCTGTCCCTCCCCCATTCCCCCCAGTTGACTCCAGTGTGTAGTACTCCATTCCCTGTGTCCATGTGTTCTCATTTTTCATCACCCACCTATGAGCCAGAATATGCGGCATTTCATTTTCTGTTCTTGTGTCAGTTTGCTGAGAATGATGTTCTCCAGATTCATCCATGTCCCTACAAAGGACACGAACTCATCATTTTTGATTGCTGCGTAATATTCCATGGTGTATATGTGCCACATTTTCCGAGTTCAGTCTATCATGGATGGGCATTTGGGTTGGTTCCAGGTCTTTGCTATTGTAAACAGTGCTGCAATGAACATTCGTGTGCATGTGTTCTTATAGTAAAACGATTTATAGTCCTTTGGATATATACCCAGTAATGGGATAGCTGGGTCAAATGGAATTTCTATTTCTAGGTCCTTGAGGAATCGCCACACTGTCTTCCACAATGGTTGAACTAATTTACACTCCCACCAACAGTGTAAAAGTGTTCCTATTCCTCCGCATCCTCTCCAGCATCTGTTGTCTCCTGATTTTTTAATGATCGCCATTCTTACTGGCATGAGATGGTATCTCAATGTGGTTTTGATTTGCATCTCTCTAATGAGGGTCTTTATTTTTTAAGAAATTGAACAAATTTACATTTACTGGGATAATATACAGTATTTGATCTTTCTGCGTCATTTTATTTTGTGATTTATTGCTGTTCCCTTGGCCTTCTAGGGATCAAAGCTTTCTTAGATCTTTTTTCTATTTGTTTTGGTTATTCAGAAGTAACATGTAGTCTCAACTTTTTTTTTTTTTTTTTGCAATTCCTGCATATTTTTCAACCACTTAATCCTATTTTCTCTATCACCATAGAGAATAGAACAGTATCTAAAGATATGTCTATGGAATTTTCCCTTTTCCTCTTCTCCCCTACCAAATAAAGAATCATAACCTTTCTACTAAGGATATTAGTACTTTTTTAAACTTCTTTTAAGAACTATTTTTGACATACTATGTTGTACAATCGGGTTTCATTACTTACCACTTATTTTAATTTCATTTTCCTTTAACCTGCAATCTTTTTTTGATTAACTTTTTAATTGACTAAATATTTTAGGTAACTCTGAGTTTTTGAAGATCTGAGAACTCCTTGGGTTACAGACTGGAAGCTACTTTCCCGACTGCTTCTTGTTTGATAAAATTCCTACTATTTAGAGGCATTTGGGGTGAAGTTAAATTCACTGGCATAATTGTGATCTCCTGTGTCAAAGATACATCCTTTTGTTGTTGTTGTTGAGACAGAGTCTTGCTCTGTCACCCAGGCTGGAATGCAGTGGTGCCATCTGGGCTCACTGCAACCTCTGCCCCCCAGGTTCAAGTGATTCTCCTGCCTCAGCTTCCTGAATAGGTAGGATTACAGGCACACACCATCATGCACAGCTAATATTTTTTTGTTTGTTTTGTATTTTTAGTAGAGATGGTGTTTCACCATGTTGGCCAGGCTAGTCTAGAACTCGTGGGCTCAAGTGATCCACCCACTTCGGCCTCCCAAAGTGCTGGGATTACAGGCATGACCCACCATGCCCAGCCAAAGATATATTCTTAAGGTAACCAAATAAAACATAAAACCAGCTAGGCACACCTGACTATCTGTGAACCTTAAGCACATGGCTTAATTTCCCTGGGCTGTCCTTCCCCTTGTTTGAAATGGGGCTCAACCAAACAATCTCTGACACTCTTTCCATATGTCCCAGTCAATATCTCAAAAAACTAATACAAAAATCGATATTTTATCAACATACTATCCATCCCATAAAAGCAGAAGGATTAAATTCCAGTAATCTTCTAATGAAGTCTACTTATGTATGTTTATAGTTTAGGGTCATATAGTGATAGGCAGAAAATGTAAAAACGAATATTTCTCTTGGTACCCTGCTTAGAATAAAAAGTAGAAACTCATAAACAATACTTCTTACAATTGTACACAGAGTTGTTATTTTAACGTCTAAGAAAAAAGCTTTTGATGAACCCACAGTATTCATCTAACAATATCATACAAGCAAGTGTTTTTTAGCTTCCATTTGCAAATGTTTTGACTAGATTTTACAATAGCATAGTTCAAAATTTAGAAAAGTATAAAAATTTTACAACAAAAAGTTTTCCTCTTAAATTATGTCCTCTACCTACCCAATTCCCTTCCCCCAAGTCAAAGTTGTGTATTTCACATATATGCTTCTAGAGGTATTTTGTGCATATACAGAATATCTCTCTGTATATGAATATCCCTCCCCTTCTCCTGCTCTCCCTTTCTTTTCCTCCCAAAATGAACAAAACTGTCCTGAACCTTGATTTTCACTTATCACATCTTGGAGATCATTGTACATCAGCATAGAGTACTTCTTATTTGTTTTTTTTATAACAACATGGCATTCCATTATCTGGATATACCATAGTATGTTTTCTCAGTATTGTATTGGTGTATATTTTAAACAATGTTACAATCAACCTCAAATACATACCATTTCAGGTCTGTGAAGTACATCTGTAGGGTAATTCCTGGGGATGAAATCGCTAGGTTATAGGCTATAAACACTTGTAGTTTAAATACAAACTACAACATAACAGCAACAGAAAGCTGGTGAACTCTTGGTCCTATGAATCAACATCTAACGAGAACTGATTTAATAGGGCTCCAAGGATCTGTATCTTATTGCTAATAAAAGAAATCCCTTCCAGCTCTTTTTCATGCTGCCTAAATATTAAATAGGGCTTTTGATGACTAAGCACCAGTAAAGTTAATTAAGAGAGGGATGTACCGATCTCAGGACAGTGTTTCTCTACTGGGTAACTTAAAGAAAAGAGACAGAAAAGCAATCAAAACTCAAGCACAGGACAGAGGCACTGTAACATACAGTAATGATACCCCAAGCCCACCCTGGGACAGCTACCACCGGCTCAGCATTCTTTCCTAAAGCACAGGGATGTTCACTTCCACTTTAATCCTAAGAACCTGCTCTAAGATCAAGACCATTGCATGAGAATAAGGACATGGAACAACAGCAAGTTGTTTTTCTTTTGTTTTTCCTCATTGGATGGGGTCCTCAAAAAACTTTAATAACATTAAATAAAACTAAATAATATTAAATAGGGTTTAAAAACTATAGAACAAAAGAGCATGTTGTCATAAATTATGATTAGCCATCAAAACACTTATGTCCAGAAGTTTAATGAGATGCATGCAGCTCTTCCAAATCAGAAAGAGAAAATTTCTAGATCATTAGGATCACTTCATGTTCTCAAACCTGGCCTCAGTCAGGGGTGCCCCAGGCGAGTCTACAGAACACAAGAGTTGAAGTAATCAGAACTAAAAGTGTGCTCATGTGATTACTTTATCATCACCACATCCACAACTGGAAGCTGCTTCAGAGAAAGCAACTATCTCATTTAATTTTTTCAAAGTGAAGGTCATTATGTTAAGTGAAATAAGCCACACACAGGAAAATAAATGTCACATGCACTCACTCATAACATATGTGGGAGTTTAAAAAGGGAATTTCATAAAGATAGAGAATAGATTGGTAATCACCAGAGCTGGGAAGAAGACAGTAGAGGGAGAGATGAAGAGAGGTTGATTAATGTACAAATATATAGTTAGACAGAAAAAATGAAACCTAGTCTTCTATAGATAAATAAGATGACTACAGTTAACAATAATCTATTGCATATTTCAAAAGAGTGAGAAAATAATTTGAATGTTCCCAGCATAAGGATAAATGTTTAAGGCGATAGATATCCCAGTTACCATGATTTGATCATTACACATTATATGAATGTATATTACATCTATCCCAAAAATATACACATCTGTTACATATCAGTAAAAAATAAAGTTTGAGAAAAGGAAAAAACCTATGTGTCTTCACTGATTAAATTCATATACCTAAAATAGAAGGATAATTTGCTAATTCCTATTTCTATAAAATCCAAAAATCAGACCTGTCAGACTTAAAAGATCAATGCTTTCCTAGGACATATATAAAATACTGGTTGCAGCAAGATTCATACAACATTTTTATTTTGGCACAAGGTCTCTGGAGCTTATCTTAGTTATTGGTGGTCTTTTCTGCCTTCCATGCCTTACATACAATAAGATCTAAGGAAACTGGTGACATGGCCCTGTTTTGTTATTCTGACCTGCATTGAAAACACATTTCACAGGGAAGGGAGTACCACACACTGAGGTCTATTGGGGGAAATAGGGGAGGGACAGCGGGTGGGGGCAGAGCGGGGGAGGGATGGCATGGGGAAAAAATCCCAAATATGGGTGAAGGGGCAGAAGGCAGCAAAACACAGTGCCACGTGTGTACCTATGCAACTATCTTGCATGTTCTGCACATGTACCCCAAAACCTAAAATGCAATAAAAATAAATAAATAAATAAATAAAATATTCTGCTTGGGCCACATGAAAAAAAAAAAAAAAAGAAAGAAAACACATTTCCTAGTCTGAATGCACAGAGAGGTATTAAGTCCACAGAGTTGTTGCTAAGATTGTTATGGCATACATAAAACTCAGCTCTATTTGCTTAATTTACAATAACTAAAGAACCCTTGCCAAACAGCACTTGCCATAAAGAACTCAACACAGGGTGTGTTCTTGGATGCTATCCACAACATTTTATCAAAGGAAGTTCCAAAAGGGTCACACATAAAATGTTTCTCCAGTGAGTAAATATTGAATGGGTAACCAACATGACTCTGTAAAAACCAACTTGCTGGTGTGTCTCAGTAGCCTGGAAGTTTTATTTTTCACATGTAAGCTAGTCATTCTACTTTTAGAAATAAATTTTAAGGACAATCAGTTGGAGAAGATAAAATTTTATATATATGAGGGTGTTCATTGTAGCATTATTTATGTTATAAAAAATCATAACCCAAATATCCAGTAATCAAGGAATAACTAATGGACTGATATATATTCATATGATATGGTATAATGCGATGTGATGTAATGTATGCTATGACATGATTTTATAATATAATCTAAAGCTGCCACATCTAATGGCATAGAATACTGTTTAATATAATATTAAGTGAGGGAAAACTATATAGAATGCAAAGAATGCCAATTTGCTTAAAAATCAGTAGACTGTGTGCTTAGAAGTCACACGCATGCACACATATACATTTTTAAAAGACTATATTTCCTCCTGATATAGTTTGGATGTCTGTCCTCTCCAAATCTCATGTTAAAATGTGATTCCCAGTGTTGGAGGTGGGGCACAGTAGGAGGTGTTTGGGTCATGGAGATGGCTCTCTCATGAATGACTTAGTGCTCTCCCCACAGAAATGAGTGAGTTCTCACTCTATTCGTTCATACAAGAGCTGGTTCCTAAAAGAGCCTGACATCTCTCTCCCTCCTCACTCATGAGTAAAAGCCTCCTGAGGTTTTACCAGAAGCTGAGCAGATGCTTGAACAGCCTCAAGAGCTGTGAGCCAAATAAGCCTCTCTTCTTTTTAAATTACCCAGCCTCAAATAATTTGTATTTGCATTCCTTTTTAGCAATGCAAATAGTCTAATATGCCCCTATAATGGAATTTCTCATACTAAACTGCCAAGGTACTTCTATTTTGCCTTCCATTCTCTCCCCTGCCTCTTGTACAGTCCTTCACATACGCATATAGTGAACCCAGCCAGACAGTAAATGATGTGGGGCAGGATCTTGTTTACCTTTTTCATTCACTTTTTTCCAAAGCACAGCAATGCATACCATGGTGCTCAGTAAATATCCATTAAAAGTAGTAACTGGTAATAAAATGCTGAATATGAAAGAAGGAAAATTACCAATGTTTTACAATGGTTATTTCTAAGGTGTGAAATTAGATATAGCTTTTATTTTCTTTAAACTTCTACGTCCTTTTCCTAGTTTTCTATATTGTCATATATTTATAACAAGAAAGCATTTTTAAGGAAATGAATTTTATAAAACCAAATTATGTTTATTTGCTTGCATATGCATTTTATTCTATTGTTTGCTTCAACATTAAGTGCAAACAATGAATAATACCTCACCACCCATCCAAGTACAGTGAAACATTTAAGCAATAAGAAGAAATTATGTACCATTAAAAAATAATTATTTTTTTCTGTTAAGTAAAGAAATAGAAGCTATTAAACCCATAAATTTTACAGAAAATAAAACATACCATTGAAAAGCAAACAAAGCTAAGAACACACTCTCGTTATTAGCAAAAGATCTAGTAAAACATTCAAAATTCTTCCACTACACTAGCTACTTAAGAGCAAAAAGAATTGAGGTTTGAATAATATAATCCAATGTCCCTTTGGAAAATATAAAATAGCACTATGTTTCTACCACACTCCTTTTTCCTTTCCAGTATCTTTACCCATCTTACAAGGGGGCAGCCAATGTTTCAGACATTACCTGGCATCATTTGATAGTTTTCACTTAAACACAAATGTATGTTCACTATTAAAAATTCTCCAAATACAATGAAGTATGAAGGAAAATGATTCAGAATGCATGCACCAAAAAATAGCTAATGATATCATTTTATGTATTTCCATGCAGATTTATGTATGTATGATTCAAGTGTGTTAAAATATACACACATATATAAAAATATGTACTTTATATATTGACTAGTATCTACTATTATACAACCATTAAGCATATTTTACTTTGCAGTTCTTTAGCACCTCTACTCATCTTACAAACAGGTGTATAATAAGAATCAGGATAAACAGACTTACAAATAACATGTATGTGTATTATCCACACATACGCATGCACACATACATACCCATTAATGCATACATGTTATACACACCCAGAAATGATACTCTCCTTATTTCTAGTTCTGGTACAGATTCTATTTTATTGATTCAGAATCATTTCCTCATTGGAACATTGGCTGCTGTTATACACTTCATCAGATTATCCTGTCATTAATCTTTACATTTTGTTTCTGTGATTTTTGAACATAATAATTCCAAAGCTTCAAAATAATTACAATTCTAAGTTATTTTCCTAGATATAGGCAGGAAAAACATGAAAGAAAAAATTATCTTTTTAGAAGTTACAAATTTAGATTGTTTTCCTTACAAAACTAATGAGCACTTTGCGAAAATTCTGCAAATACAAAAATTTTGCAAAGCCCACCCATTATCCTATCAGCCTAAGACAATCATTATCAGGTCTTTGTTTTTTCTTTCTTACACACATGTGCAGGTAGGCACATGTGTGTTTTATGACATGTAATTTCAGTGATCATGATATTTTCTGTCTTGCTTTACTTTTTTAACTGCATGAAGCTTTCTCCATGTAGCTACACAGTTGTTACGTGCAACCTTTTCAAGAGCTACAGAAAGAGCAAGATCACTCTAGAATGTTGCCCATTCTAGCTGTTTTCCTGCTGAAAGGCTCTGCTTTAAACTGGCTCTCTTTCTTGAGCTGTCTTATAGAATTGGCCTCTTCCCTTAGAGGGTGGCTAGAGAAAAAGAGATAAACCGAAAGTGAGCTGAGTTTGTGGCTCATTAGGAAATTGATTAATGGAATTAGAAGGTTTGAATTTGAAGCCAAAGTAAGAATTGGTGGCAGTCTGCGGTTTTTTAGAGTCTGGAAATGACATTCTAAAGTTGGCTCAACACAAGGGACCACAGAAGCCAATTGTGCTTTCACACTGTTGTCGGCTGGCCATAGCTGGCTGATACTTATACTAAACTGATGTGGGTCATCACTCAGGAAATGAAGCATCTTCCATGAAGAGGGGAGGATAACAAGGTAGGAAGAGCATGGCCCTGGTGTCTGGCCAAGAGGGCTCAAAGCCCTGCTTTGCCACTTGTGAGATGTAGAATGTTAGGCACCTTTCCATGCCTTAGCTTTTTCATCTGTTTTACTAGCACCTATTAACCACCAGAATGGATAAAACGAAAACAGAAGGGCCAGTCACAGCGGCACACACCTATAATTCCAGCACTCTGGGAGTCTGAGGCAGGAGACTCTCTTGAGGCCAGGAGTTCGAGACCAGCCTGGGCAATATAGTGAGACCTTGTCTCTACAAAAAAATGTTAAATATTTTAAAAAATAGAAAGATAAAATTAAAACAGAAAGTACTGCGTTTTGGTGATGATATAGAATAATCAGAACCCTCATATGCTACTGGTGGAGTGTAAGCTGGTACAACTTCTTAGGAAAACTATTTGGCAATATCTGCTCTAACTAATGCATGCATTCTCTGTTACCCAGCAATTCCATCTTTGGGTACCTACATAGCAGAAACACAGCTGTAGGGTATACACATAGCAGTCACAAGAAGACAGAATGCCCATGGCAGAAGTATCTGTTGATTCAAACTAGAAACTACCCAAATGCCCACAGACAGCAGAACAGATCAATACATTGAATACTACAGCACTACAGAGCAAAGAGAATAATCTGTACAACATGCAACACGTGGGTGAATCTTTTTTATTTGAGATGGAGTTTCGCTCTTGTTACCCAGGCTGGAGTGCAATGGCATGATGTCAGCTCACCACAACCTCCACCTCCTGGGTTCAGGCAATTCTCCTGCCTCAGCCTCCTGAGTAGCTGGGATTACAGGCACGCGCCACCGTGCCCAGCTAATTTTTTGTATTTTTAGTAGAGACGGGGTTTCGCCATGTTGACTAGGATGGTCTCGATCTCTTGACCTCGTGATTCACCTGCCTCAGCCTCCCAAAGTGCTGGGATTACAGGCGTGAGCCACCGCGCCCGGCCAAGGGTGAATCTTATAAACATGATTGAACAAAGGAAAGCAGACTCAAAAGAGGATATATTGTATATATTCCATTTACAATATATCCTCAAGAGAGGATATATTGTATATATTCCACAATACATACAATGGATATATTGTATATATTCCATTTATATGAAATTCAAAAATAGGCAAAATTAATTCACATCACTAGAAGTCAAGATTGGCATTATGCTTGGTGAACAGTGATTAAAAGGGAGCAAGGGTGACTTATGAAAGTCGGACAGGTCCCACTTCTTGATCTGTGTGCTGGTTACACAGGCATGTTTCAGTTTCAGTTTCATGGAGATGCCAAGCTTCCTGCTGTCTCCTGGGAGACCACAGTTTAGCCAAAGCTGGTTGAAAGCTGTTTTTCTGGACCCTCATCCCTACTTCTCTCTCCTCCCTCTTCTTATTTGAATTTTACTTTCTCTCTCTTTGTAATTCTACCTATGATTTAATTTATTATAGTTCTAAATTATGCTTCTTCTTCCACAAAAGCATATATCTATCATATATAGTATATATCAATGGAAAGTTCATACTTCCCTGGTTGGAATTCAAGGACACTAAAAGTTTTTAGTGTCACTAAACAAAATTCACTATTGTTATGAAAGTTAAAGTCAGCAGTAGCCATAATTTAGCAGTTAACCTGTCATTAGCTGTTTATATTTTTCTTATTATCATGTCTTCTGGGCCTCTGGTCATTTTGTAGCTCTTCTTTGAGTCCCTTTCACAAGCTCGCTTCTTATTTGGGCCAATATATGAAGGTCAACCCCAAACAAAGGCCACATTATATGTTACTGGGCAAATTCCAGTTCCTCTGATGGATGACTGTCCTCAAATATACAAGGACCTGTGGCCACATCACAGTCAGAGACTGGTCAGAGTAAAAGCAGGACTGTGCCCGCACCCATGTCCAGAGGCTTTCCCCAGCCTGAGATGCTGTTCAGAATGTCCTGGTCCAATATTTGTTGATCTCTTAGGCTAAACTATCCTTTCTTAATGGTGCAAGTTAAAAGCCAAAAAAAAGAACAACATGGTTTGACAGGAAAACCCTCATGACTCTATTTTCTCTTTCACATTTTACTGTTTGACCTTGTGTGAGGCAAACGCGTAACGCTAATGTATCAGACAGCTCATCCCTAATAGAGAGATTAGAACATCCTGCCCGTAGGAATGCGGAAGATGGGCCATCCATCCATGGTCACTTGAAGGCTCTTATAGCAAGAGACCTGGACTGGAAGCACTAAATGATTTAATCTGAGATAGAGCACAATGGCCAAGTGTATGGGGGGCAGGCAGATCTGGGCATGGAAGCCTGTTCTGTCACTGCCATGCTGGGTGACTTTGGATCAGTGACATCCCTCATGGAACCTTTGTTTCAATGGGAATTATTAATTATTACTGGGGATAACAATTAATGTGAAGACTAAGCTAAACCAAGTTCCATAAGGCACTAAACTAAGCCAGACCACAAAGACAGTGGGTTTCATATTTAAGGACCTGGAGAATGACAACTTGGCTTCAGTGCAACAGAGATACACACATATACATTTTAAAATTAAACATAGGTCACAAGTAAGCCCTGGGCAGAATCTGCCAGGTTGAAGGAACCCAGAACTGCAAGCTCCGTGTCAAGGAGTCTCTGTGAATTACGGTGTAAGCATATTTCTGCATGCTGCAAGTTGCATGCTCTGCCTTCTGATTCATTCTGTGACAGCGTCTCCCTGAGTGTCACCGCAGTTCATGTGGCTGTGCAACTCAGCAGAGGCCAAGGCAAACGTTCTCAGAGAGGCATCATTATTCCAGAACTGACAGTCCACCCTACCACATCTGGTTTGCTGCTTGGAGATACTGAGGCTCTTGTGAGCCATGGAGTTGGCCTTCATGGTCCCTTCTCCCATTCCTGCTTCCTCCAGCCCCATAAATCCCCCATCACTCCCCTGTGGAGGCTGCACTAGCCACAGTGGTTCTGGCTCCTCTGTTAAAGGGACTACAGCCAAGACTAGTGTTTCTAAATTCTCCACAAATATTAATCTTGAGGTTTCAGAAAGAAATCAGAATTTCTGAAAATTCTTGGGAAATCCCAAAGTCATAAATTTCTTAAACATGTCCAACAATTTGTATACTCTTCATCATTATTGCAAATACCTAAAAATGTCTTTAACAAGAAGAAATACTTGGATTACTAGTATTTAAGAAGAACTTCAGCCTACAGTGAATATCTGAACACAGGAAAATGGGGATGAACATTATTTGATAGAATTTGAATAACATAATATTCGAATCTCCTAGCAAGGTTAACAGTATTTCACAGATGTAGGTTTTGAAACTGCCAATTTAAATACTTACTTTGTTTCTAAAATTTTTATATGTCAAAACATCATTTGTAAGATTTGTATAAAGTATATTATGCCTATATTTGTAGATTTTTGCATAAATGACTCAAGTTAGTAGCAAAGGAGGCTAGAAACACATACTTACAACATGGCAATAGTGGCCATTTCTCTCCCAAGTGCTCCTGTCCTGATTGCTAGAAATGTTGACCTTCACCTTCAACTCCACGCAGCATTTCCTGTTCCTACTTGTCCTTGACATCAGTGCGTTCCTTTAAACCAGTTAACGTCTCTGCATTGACTGTAAACCATATTGCTCACAGAAAAAAAATTATAATACTTATCCTTATTTTTATGATGTTTCTACTGATTTTTCTTGGGATTTAGGATTTGGGAAAGTGTGCAAATTTCCAACATAATCCTGGGAAGAAATTCCCACATGGAAACATGAGCCAAGGTCTTCAGTGAAATGCCAGACCTCTAGCTTTCCTCTTGCTTCCTATAGAACTATGGCCCTGACTTTCTGATCTACTTAACCCTGAAGCTATAGAGTTCCTGACCTTGTAATTGCTGACCTGTCTGATAACCCACCCAGTTCATGAATATACTTGACTCTTCAATTCTATTGTTCCCTGAGCACCCTAAGTAACTGTCGTGACTTATAGAACCCCTGCCTGCCTTGTGCCCCAGTGTTTCCATGACCTTCAAAACAGACCGTCACTCTCCCCCAACTGAACACAACCACACTTGAGACTTTCCAGTTCCACAACCTTCACTTGTTCTTTATGTGCCTTACCCCTGAGCCCTGTAGAAGCACAATTAAAGAATTTTAAACAATAGTGCAGTCCGTGTTTGTACCCAGAGCACAAAAAGCATCACCTGAACTCAAGGTGTGTGATTTCCAGGGAGGAAGCTGCATGCCAAGGGCAGATCAGCCCCAGGACTCTTATCTGAGTTAATTCATGAGAAAGCAACTCCAGTCAAAGGAGGGAAGCTGTCACTGACATGTAAGGCAACTGAATGAAATAACATGTCACCAGGTCAGGGGAGGACATGGGATCACCGAGAAGGAAGCACAACTGGGGTTAGAGGGGAGGCAGTTTCTATCTGCTTTGTGCTTTGTCCACTGCCCATCTTCCTTCAAATTTTATCTGTCCATAGTCTAAGAGATGAAGCCTTCAAACACACCTGAACAACAGATTATTCTAACCTTTCCTGTCACCCTCAATTTCTGTCAGGATGCCTTGCTGTGTACTGATAACATTTCTCATCTATGAGAACGTTAATTTTTAGAAAGAAAAACTCAGTCACTGCTGCTGTCTGTTTCTTCTCCAACTGGACTCTAAAGCCAGACTGTGCACATCCTAAAGCTTCTCTTCAGATGCCCAGCCTCTCTTGGAAGCTTTACATCCTCTATTGTGCCTGAAGTCCAGCACACTAAAGGATGTAAAACTAAAGAAGGAAGGTAACGTTTGTTTGTTCCCTTTGGACCTTGTTCTTCTCTTTTCCTGAGCTGGTTACTCTTGCCTGATTCTGCTTGCATAGCTTGCTGGTTTGGCTCTCCTCCAGTTCCCAGCCTGGGTCCAAGACTCGTCTCTGCCAGGTGGGATGACATTTGATCATCTTGCTTCCTGAAGCCTCTATCTCAAGTGTGATCTTGGGTCCTCCCTAAAGAAAAAGGTCCTGGGTGTAGACGTGAAAAACAAAGCCTATCACATCTGCTTCTTCTGCCCTACTTAGCCCCAGGCTTGCAGAGCTCACATCCTGAAACATCATTAGGCACTGCAAGGAGTCAGTGCATAGGTACAGCATCAAGTTATATTGGTTGAACTATACCCAAAATTCCCCAGAGAAGACAAAAGTACTAAGTAGTATCATACCACAACATTAGCCAGTGCATGATAGGATGGTATAATCCAGTGGTTCTCAGACTTTTAATGCCACCTCCAGAGTTTCTGATTCGGCAGGTCTAAAGCACGAGAATTTACATTTCTAACAAGTTTCCAGGCAGTGCTGGTGTTGTTTCCTAGGAGCATTCCTTTAAGAACTGCTGAGGTAATAAAGAAGCCTACTTGTGAGAACCAGACAGACCTAGTGGTGGGCAAGTCATTTAAACTTGAACCTCAGTTTCTCTATCTATAAAATATATAAAAGGAGAACAACGATAAATGAATGTGAAGTCTACAGCACAATGTCTGGTACACAGTTCTCAAAATAGTGTATCTTATGCCTTTCCCTAGTCTTAAAACAAGTTAAATAATATTTTGCAAAGTTTGATATTTTCTTGCCTGAAACCCTGAATATATTTCTTGAAGGTCAAGTTTATGAGATGTCATTTTAAAATTCATGAAAGTAAAGATGTATGAAAGTTTTGCATAACAACTTTTGCTATAGAATGGGATTCGGAAGTGGGTAGCTTCTTCTCTAAGAGTCCCCTCAAAGTTTTAGACAGTGAAATGCAGAACATAACCATATGATTTCTTTGGTGACTTAGAAATATTTTGAGTGATTTTGTGATTCTAAAACAGATGCTGGCAAACATTTTCTGTACAATTCTAGGTAGTAAATACTTCGGCTTTTTGGGCTGGTTTCTATAATAACTACTCAGCTATGCTTTTGTAGCACTGAAGCAGCCATAGATAAAACAAAAACAAGTGGAGTGGCTGTGTTTCAATAAAACTTTATTTACAAAAACAGGTGGTGGTCCAGATTTGGCCCATGAGTGTGTATCTTGCCAACCCCTATACGAGAAGGTTCTTAATGCTTAGCTATAAACTTTACAATCACGGTGAATAAATAAATCAGAAAGATCAGAATGGATGAGACTTTTGCCCATTTCGCTGCATCTAAATTCATCTAGATTGTCAGAGGACCCCTTATTCTAGAGCAGTCCTAGAAATGCTGTTCATTCTGTTCTTGCTTAAATTCTGGCCTACTCATTATTAGAGTTAACAACATTCAGTACAAATATGACTTCAAAGATTATATCCAAATTATGATTACTTTAAAATATGTCAATGTGCCAAGGAAAGTTTAAGCATATCCCTAAAAAGTGAGGCTCCTGGTCTCTGACATTAGGCACTACCAATGTCTAAGTCATAAACCCTAAAGGTGGAGAGCAGCCTCAATGCTATTAGGCTGCAAGAGCAGAGGTAAGACTGAATGAACTCTCAAAATTCTTGACTATCAATCTCTCTGACCAATTCTGGTCCAGTACAGACCAGGTCTATGAACACTGGAAGGAAGCGATAAGACTCATTTTATGGGTTCAAAACTGACTCATAGAATGACCAGTTTCCTTAGAACCAACCCAAATGCCCATCAGTGATAGACTGCATAAAGTAAATGTGGCACATATACACCATGGAATACTATGCAGCCATACAAAAAGATGAGTTCATGTCCTTTGCAGGGACATGGATGAAACTGGAAACCATCATTCTCAGAAAACTGACACAAGAAGAGAAAACCAAATACCACATGTTCTCTCTCATAAGTGGGTGTCAAACAATGAGAACACACAGACACAGGGAGGGGAACATCACACACTGGGGCCTGGGGGTGGGGTGCTAGGGGAGGAATAGCAGGGGGTGGGGGGATTGGGGAGGGATAGCATTAGGAGAAATACCTAACGTAGATGACGGGGCGATGGATGCGGCAAACCATTACCATGGCATGTGTATACCTATGTAGCAAACCTGCACCATCTGCACATGTACCCCAGAAGTTAAGGTAAAATAGATAGATAGATAGATAGATAGATAGATAGATAGATAGATAGATAGATAGACAGATAGACAGATAGATTGACCGACCGACCAGTTTCCATTTTGGAGGCATCTTCCAAGCTCCTGTTCTTTTCTTTGACAGCTCTTTAAACATTGGTGCAAGCTTCCTTATACAGTATCCTACTGCCCTCTCCATCATCAGGTAAGACAGGAGTTTTGAAATGGTTCTTCCAGGGCTAGAAACCACAATCCGATCTTGTGACACACTCTTCTGCAATGTCTGGCTTTCAATGGAGGGCTAGTGAAGACCAGCATGGGGCCATAAACAGAACAAAGGCTATGGAACACAACTTAGTAAATATTAGAGAACTATGCAACTCAGGGATATAAGTTATAACTAATTCTATGGGGCAGCAGTAACTAGATACTGAAACCAGATAAAGATATCACAGGAAAAATACAGACAAATATTCCTTATTAATATAGATGCAAAAATCCTCAATGGAATATTAGCAAATCAAATACAGCAACATAAAAATAATCAAATACCATGACCAATTAGGATTTATTCCAGGAATGCAAAATTGGTATAACATTTAAAAATGTATCTGAATTGTACACTATATTAACAGACTAAAGAAGAAAGACCATATGGTCATGTCAATAGATGTAGAAAAAATTTTTGACAAAATCCAACACCGTTTCATAAGAAAAGCACAAACTAAGAGTACAAAGGTACTTCCTCAACCTGATAGAGAACATCTATGAAAAACTCACAGTTAAAATCATAATTCATTATTAAAGACTGAATGCTTTCCCCCAAGAGCAACAACAATACAAGGGTCTCTCACCACTTCTATTCAACATTGTACTGGAGGTTCTAGACAGGCGAGAAGAAGGGAAAAAAGGAATTAAGAGAAGAAAAGAAGTAAACTGTCTCTATGCACAGATGACATGATCTAGTATACTGAAAATCCTAATGAGTCCATAAAAATTATCAGAACTAATAAATGAATTCAGGAAGGTTTCAGTATAAAAGACCAACATTAAAAAAACCTTTTACTACCACAATCTAAAATGGAAACTTTAAAAATTTCACTGACAATGTCATTGGAAGAAAAAAACCTTGGTACAAATTTAACAAAAAATTACAAGACTTGCATAGGGAAAACAAAAACATCATTGAAAGAAATTAAAGATGCAAATAAATCCCATGTTGATTAAATGACTTATTATTCAATAATAAAATGGCAGTACTCTCCAAACTGATCTACAGATTCGATACAATCTCCATCAAAATTCCAGCTGTTTTGTTCTTTTGTTATTGATTTTTGCATAAATGGACAAGCTGATCCTAAAATTCATATAGAAATACAAAGGCAAGAATGGCCAAAATAATCTTTAAAAATAAAAACTAAGCTGGAGGACTCCGACAATTTCAAAACTTACTACAAAGTTAGAATAACTAAAACAAGTGTTGTACTGCCATAGAATAAACACAGTTCAATAGAGTGAAATTAAATCCAGACATAAGCCATTAAACTTATGGTGAATTGGTTATAGACAGGGACACCAAGACATTAAATAAGAAAACAGTAGTCTTTTCAATAATTGGTGCTGAGGCAGCTGGACATCCACATGCAAAAGAATGAAGCTGGAGTCCTATTTTATTTCTTCTTTTTCTTTCTTTTTTTTTTTTTTTTTTTTTGAGACGGAGTATATGTGCTGCCGAAGCGAGCAGTTCTAGTACTATCTTGAATAGACTGATGAGAAAATGCGCATCCTTCTTCTTTGTGGTTCGTTTATTTATTTATTTATTTATTTATTTATTTATTTTGAGACGGAGTTTCGCTCTTGTTACCCAGGCTGGAGTGCAATGGCGTGATCTCGGCTCACCGCAACCTCCGCCTCCTGGGTTCAGGCAATTCTCCTGCCTCAGCCTCCTGAGTATTACAGGTACACACCACCATGCCCAGCTAAGTTTTTGTATTTTTAGTAGAGACGGGGTTTCACCATGCTGACCAGGATGGTCTCGATCTGTTGACCTCATGATCCACCCGCCTCGGCCTCCCAAAGTGCTGGGATTACAGGCTTGAGCCACCGCGCCCGGCCCCTATTTTATTTCATATACAAAAATTAAATCAAAACTGACCAAAGACCTCAATTTAAGAGAAAAATTTATAAAATTCCTGGAGGAAAATATAGTTGTAAATCTTTACAACCTTAGATTAGGCAATAGTTTCTTATACTTGATAACTCAAGTATAAGCACTCAGACAAAAATAGATAAATTAAAATTAAATATTTTTCTGCTTCAAAGGATATTAATAAAGTGAAAACACAACCCAGAGAATGGGAGAAAATGCTGCCAAATCACATACAGAGTAAGTGAACTATATTCATAATATATGCAAAATGCTTACAACTTAGTAATGAAAAGATACGGAGCCCAAATAAAAATGAGTAGAGGATTTGAATAGACATTTCTCTAAATAAGATAAACAAATGGCCAATAAGACTGTGGAAAGATGCTCAACATCATTAACCATCAAGAAAATACAAATCAAAACTACAATGATATACTCACTAGGATGGCTATGCTCTAAAAGACAGGTAATGATGAATATTGATGAGGATGTGAAGAAACGGGAACCCTTATACATTGCTGGTGGGAATGTAAAATGACGCAACCTTTTTCGAAACAGTTTGGTGATTTCTCAAAAGGTTAACTGGAAGTACCACATGAACTGGCAATTCTACTCTCAGGTATATACCTAAGGTGAAACATATCTGCACAAAAACTTGTCAATGAATGTTCCTAAGAGCATCATTTATAACAGCCAAAGTGGTCATGATGACAACTCAGGTCATCAACTGATCAATGGGTAAACAAAAAAAATGAAATTATTAATCATTCATAAAAGTGGATGAAATACTGATAGATGCTTAAATGGATGGACCTTGAAAACATGCTAAGTTGAAAAAGCCGGACACAAAAGGCAACACATTGTATGATTCCATCTGGACACAAAGTGTCCAGAATAGTCAAATCCATAGGGAAAAAAAGCATACTAGTGATTGCCAGAGGCTGAGAGAATGGAGCTTCTTTTTGGAGTGATAAAACTTTTCTAAAATTAGACAGAGGCAATATTGCACAACCTTGTGAATATATGAAATACCACTGAAGTTGACAATTTAAAAGGATGGCTTTTGTGCTATACAAATTTTACTTCAATTAAAAATATACTTGGGAATATTTGTATGAGCCTATTTCTGGATTCTATTCTGTTCCATTAACAAATGTATCTATCACTCTGCCAATACAATTGTGATTACTGTAGCTATACAATGTCTTGAAATGTATTAGATCTAGTGGTCACATTTTGCTCTTTTTCAAAATTGGTTTAGCTATCTAATTCTTTATTTCTCACTACAAATTAAAAAATAATCTGTCAATATCTAAGATTTTTTGCTAAGATTTTGATAGAAATTATATTACATTTACATTTAAATTTGGGTGGAATTGAGGTCTTTAATATGTTGAGTCTCCCAATCCATGAACACTGCATGTCTCTCCATTTATTTAGATCTTCTTTGGTTTTAAGTCTGTATCTGTTTTGCTAGATTTACATCTAAATATTTCATTTGTTTTTGACTGACTCTAAGCAGGATCATATTTTATTTGATACAATTTATTACAGTATCTATATGTGTCCATATGTTTGTTTCTAGTGTGTACAGATACACACAAACACACACCACATACATACACACTATTAATTTTTGTAGGTTTATCTTGGATCTTTTCACCTTGCTAAATTTGCTTTTAGTTCCGGGGGTTTTCTGGTGATTCCTTGGGATTTCCTGTGTAGACCATCATGACTTCTGCAAATAAGAGTAGCTTGCATCACACTTTCCAAATTATACATATTTTATTTCTTTTTCTCATCTATTGCATAAATTAGAACTTTTAGTACCAAGCTGATTAAGAGCAGATAGAGTAGATATCCTTGACAGGTAGATATCCTGAAAGCATTCAGTCCTCCAATAGGAACAGTGGTAGATGTAAGTTTTTTGTACTTGCTCTTTGTCAAGTTGAGGAAGTTACCTCTGTTCCTATTTTTTGATAATTTTTTATCAGTAATGTGTGTTAAATTTTGTCAAATGCTTTTCTGCATTGGTTAATACGATCATGTAATTTTTCTTAGTAGTCTTTCAATAAGGTAAATTACATTGATTGTTTTTTAATATCAAACCAGCTTTGCATCTCTGAAATAAACCTCACTTGCTCATAGTATATAACATTTTATATATTGCTAAATTTTATTTGTTAATATTTTGCATAAGATTTTTACATCTATCTTCAGGAGGCATACTGGTTGGTAATTTTCTCCCTTAATCTTTTTTTTGTACTGTCCTTGTTTCTTTGGTATCAGGGTAATACTAGCTTTATATAATGAATTGAGAAGTAGTCCCTCCTTCTATATTTTCTGCAAGATTATGTAAATTGATTTTAATTCTTCTTTATCTATTTGTTAGAATTTTCCAGTGAAACCAGTGGATCTGGAGATTTATTTTGGGGACTGGGTCTAAGTTTTCCATTTCTTTAATAGTTATAGGGCTACTGAAATGATCTATTTTGTACTGAGTTATGGTAACATACTTTCAAGAAACTGAAATACTCTAAGTTGATCTAAGTTGTCAAATTTATGTGTGTAGATAGCTCTTATTATTTTGAGGTATATATTTTCAATGCCTAGTTTGTTGAGGGTTTTTATTGTAAAGAGATGCTGGATTTTATCAAATGCTTTATCTATGTGTATGAGATGATCATATGTTTTTTAGGTTTTTTTGTTTTGTTTTGTTTTGTTTTGTTTTAGACGGAGTTTTGCTCGTTACCCAGGCTCGAGTACAATGGCGCGATCTCAGCTCACCGCAACCTCTGCCTCCTGGGTTCAAGGAATACTCCTGCCTCAGCCTCCCAAGTAGCTGGGATTACAGGCACGCGCCACCATGCCCAGCTAATTTTTTTTATTTTTAGTAGAGACAGGGTTTTACCATGTTGACCAGGATGGTCTCAATCTCTTGACCTTTTGATCTACCCGCCTGGGCCTCCCAAAGTGCTGGGATTACAGGTGAGAGCCACCGCGCCCGGCCCGGTTTTTAGTTTTAATTCTGTTTATATGGTGAATCACATGTATTTATTTTTGTATGTTTAATCAACCATGCATCCCACAAATAAAGCCAACCTGATTGTGGTAAATTAAAGTTTTGATGTGCTGCTGCTTTAACAGTATTCTGTTGAGGATTTTTGCATCTTTGGGCATCAGAGAGACTGGCCTATAGTTTTCTTTTTTGCTGTGTCTTTGCCAAGTTTTGGTATCAAGGTGAAGCTGACTTTGTAGAATGAGTTAGGGAGAAGTTCCTCCTCCTTGGTTTTGGAATAGTTTCAGTATGGTACCAGCTCTTCTTTGTATGTCCAGTTGAATTCTGTGACTCCATCTGGTTCAGGGATTTTTTTTGGTTAGTAGGTTTTTAATGATTGATTAAATTTTGGAACCTGATATTACTCTGTTCAGAGTTTCAAATCTTCCTGATTCCATTTTGTGAGGTTGTGCATTTCCAGGAATTTATCTAACACAGTCAACATCATACTGAAGAGAAAAAAGCTAGAAACATTCCTTTTAAGAACACAAAGAGGGAGGCTGAGGCAGGTGGATCACGAAGTCAACAGATCGAAACCATCCTGGTCAACATGGTGAAACCCCGTCTCTACTAAAAATATAAAAAATTAGCTGGGCATGGTGGCGCGTGCCTGTAATCCCAGCTACTCAGGAGGCTGAGGCAGGAGAACTGCCTGAACCCAGGAGGCGGAGGTTGCGGTGAGCCAAGATTGCATCATTGCACTCCAGCCTGGGTAACAAGATCGAAACTCTGTCTCAAAAAAAAAAAGAACACAAAGAAGAAGGATGCCTATTCTTTCATCAGTCTATTCAAGATAGTACTAGAACTCCTTGCTTCAGCAGCAAATATACTAAAATTGGAACAATACAAAGAAGATTAGCATGGCCCCTGTGCAAGGATGGCACGCAAATTTGTGAAGTGTTCCATATTTTTAAAGGGTATTCAAATAGGAAAGGAGAAAACCAAATTGTATTTATTAGCAGATGACATGATAGTATATCTAGAAGACCCCATCGTCTCAACCCAAAAACTCCTGAAACTGGTAAGCAACTTCAGCAAAATCTCAGGATACAAAATCAATGTGCAAAAATCACAAGCATTCCTATACACCAATAACAGACTTAAAGAGAGCCAAATCAAGAACAAACTGCCATGCACAATTGCTACAAAGAGAATAAAATACCTAGGAATACAACTTACAAGGAACATAAGGGACCTCTTCAAGGAAAACTACAAACCACTGCTCAGTGAAATAAGAGAGGACACAAACAGATGGAGAAACATTCCATGTTCATGGTTAGGAAGAATCAACATCACGAAAATGGCCATAATGCCCAAAGTAATTTACAGACTCAGCAAGCTACCAATGACTTTCTTCACAGAACTGGAAAAAAACACCTTAAACTTCATATAGAACCAAAAGAGAGCCCGCATAGCCAAGTTCTAAGCAAAAAGAACACAGCAGGATGCATCACACTACGGGACTTGAAACTATACTACAAGGCTACAGTAATCAAAACAGCATGGTACTGGTACCAAA
>CM052664.1:3441666-3474527 GCA_028533165.1 Leontopithecus rosalia
GCCAGTTAGAATGGCGATCATTAAAAAATCTGGAGACAACAGATGCTGGAGAGGATGTGGAGAAATAGGAACACTTTTATACGTGGGAGTGTAAATTAGTTCAACCATTGTGGAAGACAGTGTGGCAATTCTCAAGGACCTAGAAATAAAAATTCCATTTGACCCAGCAATCCCATTACTGGGTATATATCCAAAGGACTATAAATCGGTCTACCGTAAGGACACATGCACACGAATGTTCATTGCAGCACTGTTTACAATAGCAAAGACCTGGAACCAACCCAAATGCCCATCGATGACAGACTGGACTGGGAAAATGTGGCACATATACACCATGGAATATTATGCAGCAATGAAAAATTATGGGTTTGTTTCCTTTGTAGGGATATGGATGAATCTGGAGAACATTATTCTCAGCAAACTGACACAAGAACAGAAAATGAAATACCACATATTCTCACTCATAGGCGGTTGATGAACAATGAGAATACATGGACACAGGGAAGGGAGCACTACACACTGGGGTCTATTGAGGGGAATAAGGGAGGGACAGTGGTGGGGGGAGCTGGGGAGGGATAGCATGGGGAGAAATGCCAAATGTGGGTGAAGGGGAGGAAGGCAGCAAAACACACTGCCACGTGTGTACCTATGCAACTTGCATGTTCTGCACATGTACCCCGAAACCTAAAATGCAATAAAAAAAGTGCAAATGAAAAAAAAAGATAGTTTGAATTCCTGTTGTGATTTGTGGGTTAAATCTTTAGTTTGTATTATGCAGTCTTAAGATTTTAAATCATTTAGCACAAGATTTCTGGGGATTGAGCTCTTCGCTTCTGTATGTTTATTATGATTATTTGAAATGAAAAGGGTGGATAACCTTCTTTTAAATAGTAACCAACTTTGGGGTCTCCTATTCTTAATCATTACATGCAAGACAAAGGGGGCAGGGAACTCTGGACCTCAGGTTTTAAAATCTGAGGTCCAGAGTTCCCTCTGACTCTTCCAGAAGTGATTTACATGACGTTAATGCATTGACTCTGAGTCAGACCAAGACACAGTCAAATCCCAGGTTACCGTTGTCTTAGACAGAATATGTAAGTCATATATATTTTCCTGTTTTCCTATTTGTAAATGATGGTGGTAGTGACTGTCAATAGGTTTTACGAGAATGTATAAATTTACATATATATTAATGTAGTTTATATGTATATGTAAAATAGAGCATCTGGAACACAGATATCCAATCAAATAGTGATAGATCTATTATAATCATTATTATTTTTGTTGTAATCATAAGTATATTTCTTAAAGAATGCTTCAAATATTTACTTTAGTCATTATTTTTATAGATTATATTATTTTTATTTAGTTTTAGGTTTATTTTATGCTTTTGAAAGATACCTTACAGACAATGGTATACTTGACTTCAGTCCTTCAATAGGAAGATGAAGCAGTAGCAGCAATACTGTGTCTCTAATGAGCTGGAATATTACTGATGGCTTTGAAGCCCCCATGTGATTATTCCCAATGAAATCCTTTCTCTTATTCTTAGAAGTACCACATTTCATTTTGGTTTTACTACATTAATTCCTAGAAAATAGTTTTTTGACTTTCTATGTTTTTGACCCTTATGATCTTTAAAAATAAAAAAAAACCTATATGCATGCTATACATGTATTCTGTACATGTGTTGTACTTCTTTGTCTCAGCATTTTGTTAAGATTTATCCATGTTGATGAATGTACCTAATCTATGTTCTTTGTCACTGTGGTAGAATATTCTATTGTATAAAACAAATATACCCTATTTTTAAAATCCTTCCTCCTGTTTGTGGATGTTTAGTATTTTTCAAGTTTTATTTATTTTATTTTTTGCTATTTTGAATGTAACTACTGTTAATATTCTCCTGTTAGGCTGACTTATGTGAAATTGCCTTTTTTTTTTTGAGACGGAGTTTCCCTCGTTACCCAGGCGGGAGTGCAATGGCACGATCTCGGCTCACCGCAACCTCCGCCTCCTGGGTTCAGGCAATTCCTGCCTCAGCCTCCTGAGTAGCCGGGATTACAGGCACGCGCCACCATGCCCAGCTAATTTTTTGTATTTTGAGTAGAGACGGGGTTTCACCATATTGACCAGGATGGTCTCGATCTCTTAATCTCGTGATCCACCCGCCTCCGCCTCCCAAAGTGCTGATTTCATATGATCAACCCAATTTATGTCTGGTGTGTATTTTTAAGATTATATCTGAAGCATATACCTAAGTGTGGCAGAAATGATGTTTTATAGAGTACATGAATTTTCAGCTCTTAAAATGAAACTTGATTGTATTACAAAGCGATTATACCAATTTATACCCCCTAAATGAAAATTGTCATTGTCCCATTTCCCACCAACATTTGATATAAATTTTTATTTTGGTGGATGTAAAATATAGTTTTAATTTGCAGTTCTGTAATTACCATTGAAATTAAGCATCATTCTATATGCTTATTTGCCGTTTCTGTTTTTTGAGATGGAGTCTTGCTCTGTCACCCAGGCTGGAGTGCAGTGGTATAATCTCTGTTCAGTGCAGTCTCTGCTTCCCGGATTCAAGCAATTCTCCTGCTTCAGCCTCCCAAGTAGCTGGGACTACAGGCGGTACTCACCATGCCCCGCTAATTTTTGGATTTGTAGTAGAGATGGGGTTTCATCATATTGGCCAGGCTGGTCTCGAACTCCTGATGTTAGGTGATCCACCCACCTCCACCTTCCAAAGTGCTGGGTTTACAGGCGTGAGCCACTGTGCCCAGCCAAAAATTATTTTTAAAAATAGAGTTTCCCATAATTTTTAGGTATGTACTGCTGAGAGGTGTTTCCCTACAATACCATTTTTCTGCTGCTGAGAAAATGGCGAAATAAGATTATTTAACTATATTTTTATCCTTTTGAATAAGAGGGTTTGTTGATTTCTAGTTTGTATTTTATAGACATATAGTTAAAATTTTAAGGGATATGTAGTGTACATAAAATATTACTTTTTTAAAAAGTTTAAGAATTATTTTATCTTTATACAAATACTATGTTTTTATTTTTATAAAATAATGATTTTATAATTATTTAATTTGTATTATTTAACTTTGCAATTACATATAATACTTAACATTTAGAACTTCAAAGCAGGAAAGCTTAGAACTTTTAGATGTTACATTTTGGCATTTGTGGAAAGCCGTACTAAGTCTTATATATGGTTCATTTTGTTACAAAGAATAATTTTGTTATTAATTTAAGAATTGGGATGATGAAACTAGCAGATGACCCATTATTTTCTCTCTTTCTCTGCAGCCTTGCTGAGGTCATTTGTAAATATTTGCTAAGTCCATAGGAAGATACTATGTTACATAAACACGTACATATAAACACTATGTTTAACTCTGTTTTAATAACAAAATAGATTGATTTTGTCCAGATTTTATCTTGCTCTCAATTTGTGGTCTTTCATTTTGGTTTCCTAGGTCTTATTTAATCGTCTGTGTTGAGTATTAAACCATGGGGAGGAAGCTGGACCTGTCTGGTTTGACTGATGATGAAACAGAGCATGTTCTTCAGGTGGTTCAGAGGGACTTCAATCTTCGCAAAAAAGAAGAAGAGCGATTAAGGTGAGATGCCTGTATTGCCCAGCAGGGCACAGCAAAGCACCTGTGGACAAGCGACACAGGTTTCCCGAAGGTATTCCCTCCTGCTAGCCCTGAGTTTGGACACAGACCTACGTTTGCCAGAAGAATGTCCTGTCCTTTGTAGAAAGGTTTGCCAGTTTCAGAAATGTCAGTTCAGAAATGTGTTGCTCACAGTCCAGTCAGGGATTTATTGGGGCTGCCAACCCTGTAAGTTACTATTAGCTACAGAATGAGTGGAGCTTGTGGTGAACACACTGTCTTGAGCTTCCTCTTCGCCTTAGTTTTTTTGTTGGCAGGTGTTATGGAAGGATAACCAAAGTGTTAAGTGAACAGTTCTTGTGAGAATTAGTTTCATCCAAGTTTGATGTTCTGTTTGAACTCCCAGCTACTGTGGCACAGGAAAAGAGCTTTGAAGATCAGATACAAGGAAACTGACCACCAGGCAGGGATGGGATCACCTGGCTTAGCACCACTTCCCTCATTTTATAGAAGAGGAAACTGAAGCCCAAAGAGGTAGTCTCCTGACTCCTCTGCAGTTGCTATTTCCCCATGAAATGCTCTTGGGAATACTATGGCAGGTCAACTGGAAAATACTGTGGCAGGTAAGTTCCAACTATGCCTAAGTTGGAAGAAGAGCGATAGAAATGAAGTCATGTATTAGGCCTACTGTGTTGAAACCCAATGGTAGGTCAGTATTAGGCTCCCTCATCTATAAACCTATTATTTCTTGGAGTTCCATGGGTTTATTCACAGCACCATCTTCTTCCTTACACACTAAGCTAATATCTGTTTTCTCACTTTGATTATCCAACAGCTAGAACAGTGCTTAGCACATAGTTTTTAAAATCAATTATTAACAGATTTCTTGTCTTTCATCAAACAAGAATATATTTAATATAGTCTATAGTGAGACCAAAAAATGGTGGAAATAAAGATGACTACACTAAGGTGCTTATAGCCTAGCAAGGGAGATGACATTGCCAAGAAGTATAAAGTCTGAGGTACTCCAAGGTAGAAGGAAAGCAATCCCTTTTTGGTAGTAGGAAAGATGTACCAGTTTTAAGCTGAGTGAGAAAGGGCATGAGTAGAGCTTTGGCATGATCCTGCATTTCCGTATTTACATAGGGCATATAAAAAAGAACACAGTCAAGGACGTCCCCAAGGTTCTTTGGCTTAGAAAACTGGAAGAATGAAGTTGTCATTCACTGAATATGAAGACAGAGGAGCAGGGTAGTTGGTAGCCAGGTAAAGTTGAGAGCTCTGTCTCAGGCATCTTCAATTTGAGATGAATATTGGACCTCCAAAGGAGGGGCCAACTTGGCATTTATGTATTTGCAACTAGGAATCAAGTGAGAGGTCCAAGTTGGAAATTGAAATGTCGCAGAAAAGGTCACGGGAACAATAGGAGAGTAGAAGGAGCAGGGAAACTAGTACTCTTGCTTGGCAGCGCTAAGACCTGGTCGCTGTTTTACATTGAGACCAGTTTCCACATGGTAGTGCTTTCCCTGGATTCTTTCATTTTCTTTCCTCTACTGTACCACTGGAAAGAACCACGTCTTGCTGACTTTTGTGCCCCAATCTCTGGGCGCAGGGCCTGGTACACAGTGGGTGTGCCCTAAAGATCTGTGGAATGAATGGATAAATGTAGATTGCTTGTCAATCCATATGACTAACTTCATGTGTGGCTTGAAGAATCGATCTTAGTGTTTTGAAGACTATCTGTGTGTCACGCTTTATCTCCTGGAAAGCATTTTTTCAGATTCTCTTTATTATATAGATTGGGTTAAACCATTTCACATATGGGTAAGCCAGAACCTTGTTTTATGCCCTTTTCTGACTGTGGAGACTTGCCTTAGCACCGCTGCAGAATCAGGTGCCAGTTCACGTGTAAGAGCAGCTTTAGGGCTCAGTTTGAGGAAGAGAATTTTAAAGAAACAGCAGCTGTCACTGTAGCAGACCTGACAAAGTGGGCACCATCTTTCTCATGAGGGTGGTAGTCTTAGTGGAGAGCAGTGAATAACCTACTGTAATTCTGTGGAAATGCATGGTCATGGGAACCTGCTTGTGCTGGGGGAGATGATGCTTGAAATCATCTGTAACCACAGAGGAGTGACTGCTTGCTGTGGCACCTCTTGTGGTACTGGAACTGGACATTTTTTCTATGAGGACTGTTGTTGCTGTTGTCCTTCTGCCCATGACCAGGGACATGCCTTGACAGGTACCTAGCAAACTGGGATGAAACTCTGAATGATTTCAGCAAAGAATCTTACTATCAAATAAAAAGAGGCGGTGACACTGCAAAACCACTGAAATCGCCAAACATTTGCATCACTTTTTCATATTGCTTAAATTTTGGTTGTGTGAAAGAATCTAGGATTATTAGTATTATTGAACTGAACTTCAAAAGTATTTTAGAATTATAGAAATTATTTTTTTTAGTGAATGTAAAATTCAGAAGATTTTTTAAATTACATTTTATAGTCTTGAGTTAGTTTCCTTTTCCCCCAACCAGCTGTTCTTTATTTAGCTAGTTTCTCCAGCTAGGTTTTGTGAGGGTAAGTCTTGAGTGTAGTAGAGCTTATTATCTGGTGTTTATAATGATCTGTTCTTCAGTGCAGACATTAAGTGTAGTAATAACTAGGAGGTGGAAGTGTGAATTAAGTGTCCTCAGAACATATCATGGTAATATAAAGAGGGAAAATAGGGATAAAGAATTCATGCAAAGAGAACTAAAAGGTATGAAGCAGTCAGTGTGAACTGGCACAGTCCTGAGTACTGCACAGTTCACCTTATTGATTCGTCACCAAGTCACTATAATGTTAGTACCAATTTACATGGGGGTACCCAAGAACAGAGATTACAAAGCTTGCCCGGAATCACACAGTTAATCAGAGTAGGGCCAGTATTTTGTTTTTCAGGTTCTCTTTATTATGTAGATTGGGTTAAACAATTTCAAAACTGTTTTGCTCTCTTTCCCTCCTTAAAATAATTCCTTAGAATCATCTAATGTCCAGTAAATTTATCCCACTGTCTTATTTCTACAGTACATTCAAATCAGAATCCAAACAAGTTTCACTCATTAGTCTGGGTGTTTTGAATCTTAAACCTCTTAATTTTGTCATTATTTTTTGACTTAATTCAGAAGGCAACCATGGTATTGGGTGGCTCTGGAATATTTTGCTTTTTTAATTTGTCATTTTATGGTTAGGCTGATTAGAAGTGGAGCTTTAGATCTGTTGTAATTTTCTTCCCCTTTAATAAGTTCCTTTTATTACAATTTAGGTCTCTTCCCAATTCTGCCATTTAAATTTTTAAAAAAATTCATAGCTAATTGTTGGTGTTTTTTGTTTGTTTGTTTGTTTTTGGGGAGAGATGGAGCCTTGCTCTGTCATTCAGGCTGGAGTGCAGTGGCACAATCTCAGCTCACTGCAACCTGTCTCCCAGGTTCAAGTGATTCTCCTGCCTCAGCTTCCTGAGTAGCTGAGATGACAGGTGCAAGCTGCCATGCCTGGCTAATTTTTTGTATTTTAGAAGAGATGGGATTTCACCATGTTATCCAGGTGAGTCTTGAACTGCTGACCTCAGGCAGTCCACCTGCCTCGGCCTCCCAAAGTGCTGGGATTACAGGCATGAGCCACTGCACCCAGTTGTGTTATTTCCCAAAAGCATGTATTTAGAATGGATGTGATATTTGTACCCATGTGGAAGGGGCAGTGTGACTGTCCTGGCTCTGGCAGGTGAGTGGAGCAGGACACTGTGGGGAAAGCTACAGCTCTCATTCTTTACAGGACTCCTATTGTCCCCCAATCCCTGCTACAGCTCACAGTGAGCAGAGGCACATTGTGGTTGGTGTGTAGATATCAGCTGCTATGCGTAGGCAGTCACAGGCCTTACTATGTAAATGATTCTGTCAACCCCTTGTCAGTAAGATGAGACACTCTCAGCACTGGAGATGTGATGCATTGAATTTGTAATGTCATTAAAGCTGCGTGTTTATCGCAGGACTGTTGGGGGAAGATAGAGAATTGATGGGCCTGAGAATAGCAGACATGCAATACCAGATACTGGAGGCGGGAACTTATTTACAAATTCAGTAGAGTGAGTGTTGATTCCATTTCTCCAAGACATACAACAGCATTAACACTATGGATGGAGGATGCTGGGGGACAAAACTCATGGTGACTTCTGCTCCCATCTAGATTACTCAGGGGCTTTGGGTTTCATCTAGATTACTCAGGTAAATGTGTCAAAAAGTTCATATTGTACTTGGTTAATTTTATTTTTTGCTTTTCTTTTTTATCGGATGATTTCAGGCAAATAGTAAAAGTATGCAAATGGCAAAGAAGACCTTATAATGAAAAACCTAAGTCCTCTGCTCCATATTTAGTTCTTTGTTCTTTAGGCCTCCTGGAATGACCGTCATAAATCTGAACATGTGCATTTTTTTACTATATTTCAATATATCAGTATTAGACATTTTTTCAACTTTCTGCTCTGAAATTGGTGACTTAGCTTACTTATACTACCCTTGTCTTTTGTTTCTTGATGATTATATTATTATTTTTGGCTTGGTTTTCTACTGGTTCTCTTTCAAACTTAAATAATAGATGGAAACCTCTGAGTCTTGTTCTGTCAGCATTCACCATTCTTTTCCGATTCTGACAGTGCAGTGTTTAAATAGTGTCCCTTCCCTTTCCTCCTTCTGCCCTGTGTTCCAGCTTTCCCTCTAATACCTTTACTCTCACACGTACAAGGTGGGGGCATTCACCTGCTGTTCCAAAAACATATTTGAGTCTCCGGTTTTGTTCATAGGATAATTCTAACTGTTGAAAACCAGTAAGTAGCCCCTGCATAGTTATGATTAAAAACATTAATATTGTTTACTGCTCCCTGTTCCTCGTTTTCACAGCTTTATTGAAATCAGTAGGTGTCTGATTATTCTCTTCCTTTTATCTTTACCATTATGAATTAATTATGCTTTTATTTCTTTGCTTTCACTGGAAAGGAGTCTTGAGAGGGAGCAGAGGCCATTAAGTGTTTGCTTTGTCTGTCATCTGGAACCTAAATGCCACAGTAACTTGCTTACTAGTCAAGGTCGTGTGAGGATCCTGGGGAGAATGCAGAGGCGGAAAGCACGCCCAGTGTGTAGCATGTGCACCAAGCATGCTTTGGGGTCAAACAGATATGGGTATGAGTCCTTCTATCATTGTTATGTTGAGCTGGTTTCCAACATAATCAGAAGTCTAAATGAATCCAGAAAAGGCTGGGTCATTGCTGCATGTTAACCATGTCCCATTTGTAGGAAAGTTGACATTTCTGGAAACTTCACCCTGACTACTACTTCGCCTCTGTTGATAGAGCCTCTAGGGGTTAGGAAGCCCATGCAATGGGCTCTGTTCCCTCTGTGACAGCTCTACCCCCGGGTTCTATGAATCTAGGCACTGGTGTAGCCCACTGAGAACATACCTTTTCATGAACTTTCAGGTTTCTACACTTTGCTTTGATTACCCCCTCTGCTTCCAGTGTTCTGGGAGAGTATGGCTAAACATACTGAGTGCCTAAACAGAACTCAATGGAAATAATAAATTAGGTAGCATAACAACACAGTCTCTTCAGCTTTTTTTATAGCAGTCATGCTTTCCCAGTAATGAAATAAATCACCTATATCATATGACATTTCTCCATACCTTTTTTCTCTCAATTATGTAGCTCTTGAGAAATTTTCAAATAGTAGGGGAAAAAAAGCAGGCATATATGCCACATTTAATTCCATGATGTTCAAAAGTCTTACCCAATCCACTAGATTTCTAATAGATTTCATTGGGAAATTGGGGCCCTCAGCTGGGATTTATACCTGCAGCAAGTACCGTTGGGCAGCTTTTGTTCAAGCATGTTTATGATGACATTGTTCATGGCACAATAAAGTCTCAGAGAAGACAAGAGGCCCTGACTGGAGGAAGAAATGCAAAATACAGCTTTCTAGGCCATCAACAGCCAGCAGGCAGACCGTTGGGGTTCAGTGTGATTAGGGTGGGAGAGGTTGACTTGTTTTCCTCTGTTGGACCTCAGTGCTTCCTGTGTGACTCAGATAGAGGAGGCCTAGCATCAAAGTGAGTACATTGGTCTTCCCATGGGAACTCCTGGGCTTTGATTTCCACATCGTCCCAACTCCTGAGTACCCCATGTGTCTGCTTGGGCGTTGGGCATTTGGTTTAGTGTTCATCCTCAAAGGCCATATTCCCTGTTCTCCATCTGTCTTCCTGTGTATCTGGCAGACATAATTTTAAGAACTATTTCTTCACATCTGCAGTGTAGCATATAATGATGTTTTGTTAGTATAAATATATACATAGATTAAATTATCAAAATAGAATGTCACCTGTGTGGTGGAGACAAATAGTGCTCACCTTGTGTGCTCATGCACATTCCCAGTGCCCCCTGCAGTTAGGTTGCAGCCATGTGACCAGGTCTGGATAATCGTCTGTGAGAGGAAGGGCCTGTATTACTTCCAGGTCAAGGCACTTATGAGTTGGTGTGACTCTACTGCTCTCACCTTCTGTGGTAGCCTTGAAGGCCTTGTGTGGAAACATGGCACCATGTGACTGAGAGAGCCTGATCCCTTTGACACTGGATGGAGGAGAGTTTCTGATGATCAGCAGGAGACTTTGTGTGGGTTTATTGGGTTGAGTCATTGAGGCCTTGGGGTTTATTTCTTAGAGCAACATAGCCTAGTATTACTCTAATTAATGTAGTTTTTGAGAGCTAAAAGAGAGCCAAATATTTATCATGCCTCAGCCTTTGACTTTGTAGATGAAGAAGCATGCTCAGAGGGTACAGATGGAGTTAGTGGTAAAGTCTGGATGGGATCCGAGTTTCCTGATGCCAGGGCTCCATCTTCTGCCATCAGGCCTGTCAGGTAGTAGAAGACACCTGTAGCAAGATCTCCAGACTTAAACTGGAATCACAGTTTATACCCTATGATTTTATATCATCAGGCACATTACAAAGCGGTTTTAAAATGACCGTTAACTGCACAATCCTCTGGTGTTCAAATTGAGTCTTGGAGTCATTGATGTAAAGCCACAGGCTTTACAATTTCTCATTTAGTATGTGCTTGACAAAAGCTAGTTAGCATTTGGATAACTTCCAAAAGTTGCTGGTGCTCTAATGGACTTGGTCTGTGGAGTAGCAGGGGTTAGATTGGATGAAACTGTTTTCTGTAACTGCGACTGGCACCTAGGCTGGGCCAGGGGAAGGAAGGGAGGGGAGAGGGCCATGAATGTGAGATAGCACTTCCTGCTGTGTCTTTCTCAGGCGTAGCTGCCACAGCCCAGCAGCTGTGCTGTGTCAGCTCCTCCTCTGGCCTGTGTTAAGGAAGGGGAAATAAATGCTTTGGAGACCTGTTTCTGTTGCCCATGATGGTACCAATCACTCACTTGCAGATGTGGCCCACATCTTCCTTGTCATCTCCAGGGGTAATCTTCCATCCCCCACTGGTCAAGTCTAAGTGTTGTGAGAAAATAAATAGAGCTGCCAGGTTGTGTGTGAGACCCACTGTGAAGAATCAAAGCTCTTCTCAAAAATTAGAAATAATTTGTGTTTCTAGTCAGTTACCAGAGACTCCTTTGAGGATTAATCACAATTTTTCAAAGTAGAAAGAACATGGTACTTTAATGAAATGAGTTGTGATCTTTCTTCATTTCAGATTTATTTTCATTTTAAACAAACAAAAATTTTATTGTAAGAACTTACTAGAAGCTCAAAAAGTTTCTGTTTCAAACAGTAACATTTCTTTGTTTTTACTGTCTTTTGTTTTGGACACTTAAATTGAGCTAATGAATTAGCAAATACTTCTGATTATATCCTTCTCTTATGCTGGAAGTCGGATCACCTTGTATGTAGAAAAAAATATGCCATATGGTTTGTGAAATAACTGTGTATGCATACAGTCCATTTGCCTGAGGTCTCCTGAGGGCTTTTTGTAGCTCTTTGAGAGTCTGCACTAACACGGTGGCATTAACCTGTCCAGTTAATAAATCTGCTGTCTCAGTGGGGATGCTTCAGGGTAGTTCTTTCTATGGAATTGGTAGATCAAATCAGAGTTGGGACCAGGTGCATTTAATGGTGCGATGGGAGGTAGGACACAGCTCTGGTTGAGTTCACTTTGTGATGGGGAAAGGCTCAGGAGGAGACAGAACTGGGAGAGCTGGGGAGAGAGCCTGGAGACTCATGGAGGGTAGGTGTGTGGGCTGCAGAAAGTAGGGTGGAGAGGACCGATCTTAAAGCTAGAAGATATCTCACAAGATTTTTTTTTTAATTTCTGTTTTACTTAGTATTGGTATTTTTGTTAATAATGGAAGGCCAATTTTAATCAAAAGCTGTTGGGTATCCATTAATTTGCTTCAAAATCATATTTTGAATGTCAGGAGCCTTCTGGGAAAATATGAAGGGGGTGGAAGGGCAGCAGTAGGGGGCTCACAAATTTAATAAGGTTCTTAGCCCTTGAAGAAAAGCCCAAAAAGATGAGCTAAGTCCTATATGAGTAACTAAGATACTATAGAGGGTGAGAATTAAAGATACTAAGGCAGACTCATGGGAATACATCTGTCTTGAAGGAGGGGGCTGTGAAAAGAAAAAGACTTCCTGAAGACTTGCTTCCCTCGTTGGACCCAAGTGCTTCCTGTGTGACTCAGATAGAGGAGGCCTGGCATCAAATTAAGTGCATTTGATGTGTGTTTGATTTGACCCTTGAAGAAGGACTGGAGATTTTAGTGGTTTGACACATAGGTCTGGGCAGCAGGGAGCATCCTGGGTAAAGTAATATGGACAGAAAAGGAAACATGTTTTCACAACCCCAAATTGAGTCCTGTGGTGGGGCAGGGGAGGAAGAGACTGTTTCGAAGATAATTTTACTTCACTGTTGCTAATAACATTGAATAGAGTGTGGTGTCCAGGAATATAATCTCCTGTTATCCCAACAACCCTGGGAAAAGCATATTCTTATCTGTTTACAAAATGGGAGAACCAAGGCTCTAAAAATGTGTTAAAGAATTTGCTCAGGTTATACAGAGTAAGAGGTGAATTCAAATTCAGGCAGAGCAGCCCTAGAGTTGAGACCAGTAAGCAGGGCAGCACACTGCCCTTGGTACTGAAAACAAGGACATCCGGGTGCCATGGGATCGAAGAGACAAAATTAGGATCATCTTGGAAAATCTGGCACCTGTGCTTGCTAAAACCTGGGATGTGTTCAGGGATGGGAAAGGAGTAGGGTTTAAATCAGCATATGAGAAGTGTGCAGTTGGGACAATACAGTAGCCAACTAGCCACACGTGGCATTCCGCACTTTGAATATGTCTTTGTCCCCACTGAGGTGCAGTCTAAGTGTAAAATAAATGCTAGATTTCAAAGGTCAAGTATAAAAAAAGCATGTAAAATAGCTCAATAATTTTTGTATTGATTACACATTGAAATGTTTCCAAAATTACATCTTAAATAAAATATTTTTAAAGTTAATTCCACCTTTTTTTACTTTTTAAAATGTGTCTACTAGAAAGTTTTAAATTATGTATGGGGCTCACATTATATTTTTTTTGGACAGTGCTGGTCTGAAATGTAAGATTAAGCAGTTTGGGATTTATAAAAAAGTAAGCTTTCTTTCCCAATTTTGTTTAGGATTATTCCTTTTTTATATATGGTTTTTAGGTTTCTGTAAGAGCCAGCTAAAGTTTTAGCTAATTAGTCAGATAGAGGCCTTTACTATCAAATATTGTTGTCTCTACACATGAAGGTGGTCTCTGAGTCATGCCTCAGTGTTGGCTTTATTACACAGTATAAAAGAAAAGCATCCTGTATCCATGCCATATTCATGACAGAGAGTTTATGCATCTCAGGACAGAATGAACTCTTTCATGTTTACCTGAAGTTAATGGTTGACCAAATACATCACGACCTTTGAAATAACACATGGCTTTAGAATGGCCCCCATTCCCAATTTATATCACATCATTGACACCATAAAGTTATCAGACATTCACCTGTGGGGTCTGCCTTTAGAAATGGTCAGGAGAGTTTGATGTTACAAGTGTGTTTGTAATATAGAAAAAAGGGAATCATGCTGATGTTCTTATTTGCTTTTTAACTTGTGGCCCTTCAAAGATTGTAGAGTTATTAATTTGGAGATTCAAATATGTTCTCTCCATAATCCCATTTTCTTTAATAACAATTTTTTGCTAGATTGCTTTTATGACTCTAATTTCCTTATCTTATTTACTTTTCCACTGCAAATGTCAGAAGCTCAACTTCTGGGCCCTGATAAAGCTTTTGTGGCGTTAATTCTTGACCTGACCTTCATTCCTTAGACCTCTGGCTGAAGAAAGCATTACTTTGGCATTACATGTGCATAGAATTCAGGACTTGAAAGGGAGCAAGGAGGAAAGTTTCCACAGAAATTTGTAAAAGTGGCTTTCTTTAACTACAGTAATTCAGGTATGTACAAAATCCTTTAGCCAGAAATGCCCTGAGAATGCAGAGGAGGTAAGAACAGATGAACAGCCTGGAAATCAGATTTTCTTCTTTGCTCCTTGCTGTGCTAATGGAATGACAACTTACTTATTCTCTTGGGCTCCTTCAGTACCTGGGAGCAGGTTCCTGCCTCAGGGTTAAAGAGCTGCCTTCCCCTCCTGACTCGGCTTCTGAAGCCAACAGTTCCACCTCCTGGTCCATTTCCAAGGCTGATACCTAGAGAAGGAAATTCATCAACAACCTTTCCCTGTCAGGGTGACTTATAATGAGCCTCTTCTCCCAGATGGGGAGATTCCTGTCCTAGCCTAGAGACTTTTTTTTGCTGGAAACCGGATTGAAGCCTTCAATTGCCAGGAGAGACAGCCTCCCTGGCCTGGTCCCAGCCCTCTGTGCTCACCTTCCCCCTGCTGGTTTGACTCACAGGCTCCCATTCTGCATCAGCTTCTCCTCTATCAGTGGGTGTGGGCCTAAGACTCAGGACTCCTTCCCTGCTAATTCTTATGCCTCAGGCTGGAAGGTCCTAGCTCTGGCATGTCCAGCTGGATCTGGCTCTCCAGATATGACGATGTGCCCAGTAGGTTGGCAGGATCTTTGTTTCTGACCCCCTCCGGAATTAGTACCAGAATGATATGAAAACAGAAGACACCAAATAACTCAGTGATAAAAAGTTACAAAAACTGCTAAAGGCAGGACCTAATCATTTATAGTCAGTCTTCTACCCATATTGGAAAGATTATCTTAGCTGCTCCAAGCAAAATTTAAATACATCCATCAAAACCTCTTCCAACTCTTAAACAATACCCTTTGAAACCAGAAACTTTAGAAGGAATAAGACCTATAGTTTTAGACTATAGAACAAGAGGCTTCATTATTCCCTGTGCAAGCCCATATCACACTTACCCTTCGCATAAGAAAACCAAATGGTAGAGGATAGAGGGTTGTGTGAGAACTGAGATAAATTAACAATATTCCTCACCATCTGGTAGTGCCAAACCCCCATATGTTGTCGACTGTAATATCAAAAAGTTCAATTCTTGGCCAGGCGTGGTGGTTCATGCCTGTAATCCCAGCACTTTGGGAGGCCGAGGCAGGCAGATCACCTAAGGTCAGGAGTTTGAGACCAGTTTGGCCAACATGGAAAAACCCTGTCTCTGCTAAAAATGCAAAAATTAGCTGGGTATGGTGGTGCGCACCTGTAATCCCAGCTACTCAGAAGACTCAGACGAGAATCTCTTGAACCCAGGAGGCGGAGGTTGCAGTGAGCCGAGATGGCACCACTGCACTCCAGCCTGGGCAACAGAGCAAGACTTTATCTAAAAAAGAAAAAAAGACAAATTATTTACTGTGATAAATTTATATAATACATTCTTCAAAATTCAGGTAAATAAAGATAATTTCTCTTTTCCTTCACTTGGGAAGAGAAATACACATGGAGAGTCATGCCTCAGGGAAACTCTGAGAGCCCCACTTACTTTTTACAAATATGAAAAGCAGGTCTCTCAGATGTTGACTTCTGTAAGAAATCTATTTTAATACAACACATAGATGATTTGCTTCTCTGCTCAGAGGATAGGCAAACCTCTATAGAGGATGAGATTCACTTGTTATAACAGCCCTAAAGGGACACAAGGCTTCAAGAAAAACAAAAACATTAGTTTTTTCACACAAAGATGTTTGGGTAATTTAATATCAAAGGAAGGTCATTTTATCCACCTAGACAGTATATTGGCCCTCCCTACCCCCAAAACTATGAAACATCTAAAAAGATTTCTGAGAGTGACCAGATACTGTCAATTAAATTTCAAACTTCTCCCTAAAACCTCAGCCTTTATATACTCTTCTAAACAAGATAAACCAGAACTCCTGAAATGGAATACGAAAAATCAGTTAACATTAAAAGAGGTTAAAAAGAGTGTTATAAATGCCCCAGCTTTGGGACATCCACATTATGATATTCCATTTTCATTGTTCATGAAAATCATAAAAATGTCTTGGGGCATTCTGACACAAAAACATGGAGACCAAAAGAGACCTGAAGGATACAAGACTCTGCGGCTAAGAAATGGCCATCTCGCATGAGGACAGTAACTGCCACTGCTCTATTAGTAAGAACAACCAAAGAAATAGTGATGGTCTAGTACGGCCATACCACCCTGAACGCACCCGATCTCCTCAGAAATAGTGATGGTCTTTCCAATCACTGTCTTTGTTCCACATTCTGTGGAAGCACTTGTGAATTCATAGCACACTCAACATTGTTCTATCAGCAGATTCGCTTCTTGTGAAGTTCCTATTCTTTCTATACCTCACATTACAATCTCTAGATGCAATCATCTACACCCTGCCACTCTTCTGCCTCTACCCTCAGATGACATGCTGCATCGTTGCATAATCTTAAGCAACCAGCTTTGCTCTTCTAGAACAGATCTACAAGCTTAGTAACACTGATGTTATGTGGCTTACATATAAATATTACTTAAAATTAAATCTGAGACTTCTTGTACAGGTTACAGTACAATATCTTTAACTGAAAAACAAGAATTACTTACCCTCCAGAAACCACCTTGGCTCAACAAATAAGATTGATAACATTAGGCCGGGCGCTGTGGCTCATTCCTGTAATCCCAGCACTTTGGGAGGCCGAGGCAGGTGGATAATGAGGTCAGAAGTTCAAGACCAGCCTGGCCAAGATGGTGAAACCCCGTCTCTACTAAAATACAAAAATTAGCCAGGTGGGGTGACAGGCACCTGTAATCCCAGTTACTTGGGAGGCTGAGGCAGAGAATTGCTTGAACCCTGCAGGCGGAGTTTGCAGTGAGCTGAGATTGTGCCACTGTTCCCCAGCCTGGGCGAATCGAGACCACACAAAAAAAGATTGATAACATTAATTAGGGCCTGTTAACTAACCAAAAAACTCTGCTAATATGCATATAGAGAGCAGAGATACTTTCACAATAGCTCAAAATTTTTAAATGCTACAAAAAAAGGGGTTTTAACCTCTTCTGATCAGTCCATTTAAAAAAGATACCTTATTATGCAATTGATAAAAGCCATATTATTACTAAAATGTCTGGTCATTATTAAAATCCCAGTTCATTCCAAATCAGATACTCCAAAAAACAAACAAACAAAAATCACTAGCCAATAATATAGCAAAAAAAAAAAAAAAAAAAAAAAAAAAAAAAAAAAAAAAAAAAAAGACTGCTCTTTCTGCACAGTAAAAGAAACTATCAAGAGAGTGAATCAGCAACTAACACAATGGGAAAAAATGTTTGCAATCTACCCATCTGACAAAGGACTACTATCCAGAGTCTATGGAGAATTTAAACAAATTTACAAGAAGAAAACAACCCCATCAAAAAGCAGGCAAAGGAAATGAACAGACACTTTTCAAAAGAGGGCATTTATGCAGCCAAAAAATATGTATATGAAAAAAACCTCATCATCACTGGTCTTTAGAGATAGGCAAATCAAAACCACATTGAGATACCACCTCACACCAGTTAGAATGGCAATCATTAAAAAATCAGGAGACAATAGATGCTGGAGAGGATGTGGAGAAATAGGAATGCTTTTACACTGTTGGTGGAAGTGTAAATTAACCATTGTGGAAAACAGTGTGGCGATTCCACAAGTATCTAGAAATAGAATATTATTTGACCCAGAAATCCCATTACTGGATATATACCCAAAGGATCATAAATCATTCTATTATAAAGGCACATGCACACATGTTTATTGTGGCACTGTTCACAATAGCAAAGACTTGGAACCAACCCTAATGCCCATCAATGAGAGACTGGATAAAGAAAATGTGGCACATATACACCATGGAATACTATGCAGCCATAAAAAGGATGAGTTCATGTCCTTTGCAGGGACATGGATGAAACTGGAAACCATCATTCTCAGAAAACTGACGCAAGAACAAAAAACCAAACACCACATGTTCTCACTCATAAGTGGGTGCTGAACAATGAGAACACAGGGACACAGGGAGGGAAACATCACACACTGGGGCCTGGGGGTGGGGGACTAGGAGAGGAATAGCAGAGGGTAGGGGGATTGGGGAGGGATAGCATTAGTAAAAATACCTAATGGAGATGATGGAGTGTTGGATGCAGCAAACCACCACCGTGGCATGTGTATACCTATGTAGCAAACCTGCACTATCTGCACATGTACCCCAGAACTGAAAGTGTGATTTTAAAAAAGCTGCTCTAAATACATCTAAACAAACAAAATAATCTATATTAACTTCTAGACAATCTATATTAACTTCAATCTGTATTAACTTCTAACATCAATGACCTAAAGAACATTAAATTTGATGTGAAACTTTTTAAGTAAAGAACTCCAAAATCCAAATAAACAAAAAAACAAAAAACTAAACAGGAGGAAGAACATATTCTCCCAAAGATAAGGTATGATATGGGCCAACAATGTTCTTCTGCTTCCTGCTAAATTAAACTTACATATATGATTGAACTCACTGGAGTCCTGATAACATAGCTGAGAAAAATGTTATTTCTAAAACACTTTCCCAGCCATAGATCATAGGATATATAATGACATCACATTAGCCCAAAATGTAGTACAAAAAATTAACAGTTTCCAAAGATGTTTTCCCCTTTCTAAAGGCCCCTTTGGAGCATGACACTTAGATTTTATTCAGCTACCACCATCACAAGAATGTGAATGTGTTCTAGTGATAATATATATATGTTGTTACTGAGTCATAACATTTATACACAGAAGAACAGTGGCCTTCACAGTAAGTAAAATTATCTTTAAAAAAATTATTCTAACTTGAGGAATTTCCCTGGAACTTCTTAGCAAGAGAGGCACTTGCTTTACTAGACAGATAATTCAATCAGTAAAATCAGTATATAAAATCTGGCTTGTCCTCCAACATATCCATTATACTTATTATCTCCATTCATCTGGTTAATAAAACACACAAACTAAATAATAAAACTCAATTGACAAAATTAACTGAGGCTTTAAAAATTCCTTGGCCAAAAGCTCTTCCATTGAGTTTGTATTACCTAAGATCAATCCCTTTTAATAGACATCACTTGTCTCCATTTATAACAGATAAACCTATAAAATTCACTCAAAAATTATACATCTCAAATATTAAAGGGAGACATATGCAACTATTACAATGGCAGCTAACTAAAAATTGTAACTTTTTAGTGAAAAATTATTTTCATGGTGAGCTCCTGAGAGGCAAAAATTTAAAGACCATGAATTTCAACCAAGAGATTTTATTTACTAAAATCAGTTTTGTTTTGTTTTTTTGAGATGGGGTCTCACTCTGTCACCCAGGCTGGAGTGCAATGGCATGATCTCAGCTCACTGCAACCTCCACCTCCATGGTTCTAGCGATTCTCCTGCCTCAGCCTCCTGAGTAGCTGGGATTACAGGCACATGCCACTGTGCCTGGCTAATTTTTGTATTTTTAGTAGAGACAAGGTTTCACCATCTTGGCCAGGCTTGTCTTGAAGTCCTGACCTCATGATCCACTTGCCTCAGCCTCCCAAAGTGCTGAGATTACAGGCATGAGCCACTGCGCCCAACCAAAGCAGTATCTTTTTAAAAGACTCTCTCCAACCAAAGTAAAAGGGATCTTCTTAGGTAATTCTTACTAGTAACCGTTGCACTGCAGAATTAGAAGACATAGATTCTTAGACTCATATATCTTATCTCCTGAATAGTTGATTTCACCAGAAGGTAATCTTCACTATTAGGTAGGTCAATGCCGGGCCAAAAAAAAAAGATGACATCTGAGACAGTCAACCTTCCTAAGACACTAGACCAGGCCAAAATCTAAATAAATCCTTGTTATTAATAATCGTTAGTAGATGAAAAATATTTTCTTTTATAAGTTCCCATTGAATTTATTTCTTTTCACCTCTCCCCTAATCATTATGCTTTAATGCTACTCTTACCAGCTGGTACCCATAAAACAATCTCTTCTTACAGTGGGCACAAGACTATGCTAGTAGGCTGCAAAAAGACACTTGCTGGGTGTGTGACTTCATGCCTTTTCTGGAGGTTCTGTCCTACCATGATAGATATCTCCTCTCCAAAGACTAAATAAAATAGCAAAAATATATGTGTGTTTTTCAAGAACAGTTACTGGTACTTAGCACTAATATGACTAAAGATAATATCACTTATGTCACTTATCTGTTAATGAAACCTTACAAAATAAAAGACATTAAACCTTTTTCAATAAAAACTCTGATTCATTAGCTTTAACAGTGGCACTGCTCCAAGAGATAAGACAGTAACAATTTCCCAACTAAAAGATAAGACAGCTCAATTTCAAGATGATACAACACAATTATGAACAATTTTGTCTGGTTTACCTGCTCCTCTGGTCAGCTTAGTCAGCTTGCCCCTTTATATTGAGAATAGAAAAAAAATCACACCAAAGATACCTGGCCAAATAACACACAAAAAATAAAATAGATACTCCCAAAACAGTATATTCATGCCATTATATTACAAAGTATGGATTGACATGCCACTAAATAGACACAATGACCAAGAATTTTTGGTTAGCTCCAAAAAGAACAGCTTGGCTGTGTGATGCCAATATATGGCCATAGTTACCTCTTAGATGGTTAGGGCAGTGTTCTTTGTGTTATGGGTTATACTTGGACATAAGCATATTAAAGCATATCCTTTCAAACCCTCACAAACCTTCCTCATTTGTAATCTTACTGGGTTTATTCTAAATTCAGTTAATTAAATCATTTAGCTTTCATCTTTGTGCCACAACTAGATATTTAAAATGTCATTTAATACAGAGTCCCTAACCAAGTATACAAAAAGGCTCTAAATAATAGCTACATGGATATCTTATTATTAAACGCTAAAGTAACTCCTGTAAAAAAAGGCTGTATTACAGAACCATATGAATTTAGACATACTCACTACAGTCCAAGGGAGAACATGCACTACCCCAAATCGAATAACATTACTAAATTAAGGCTGATATAAAAACCCAAATAATAATCGTTTAAAGCCAAAACTCTCCCTGAGCAATTGCCTAAGCAACTAGTTTAAGTCTTGGGAAACTTGGTGACAAAAGTTATTACATATTCTAAAATTATAATCATATATTTTATCCTGTTTTTGTCTTCACTTCAACATTTATTTACAATAGAGTCAACATATGATTAAAAAGACTAAAATAATGGTTAGTCAAAAAGATTACATTAATTAGAGATACAGCCATTTAGTCTGCCCCGGTAACAAAGTCACTTTCTTCACGTTACTTTAAATTCAGCCTGTACTCCATCAGCTTTATAACTTATCTAATTATTCATTTCCAGGCGCATGACATTCTAGAAATGAGCCTTCATAGCAAAGTGGAACTAAAGTCATAAACATAAAAAGAGTAAAATCTACTGGGTTCATCTAGGATTCTTTCTTTGAAAGATCTTGATATAAAGGGGGAAATAGGAAAAGGAAAATTAAAAGCTGTTGCAACTTTCAAAACGCTTGAAGCCTTGAGGGAGATGTGACTGTGATCTGAGTCACATAACGTGGTTGCCACGTCTGCTTCCTAGATTGTGAATTAACTCTCGCATTGTTCTTATTTTATAAATGACTAGGAGGGATCAGAGACTAGACCTCCTGTCCTTCAAATCACAGACCTTTATTCTAGATTACCAGCCTCCTTTATTGTCCTACACTTAACTAGGACCAGGTGATGCCCAAAACCTCAAGTCTGTTACATCTTTAGCATAAAATGTTAAATATACCTTTCTCAGAAAAAGATCTTCTCGTCCAACTGGATCATTATAATTAAATTATTAAGAAGTATTAAGATTCTATTAAACTTTCTACTTTACATAAATAACCTCCAAAACTTCTCCACTTTGGATTACTGACTTCCATTCTTTAAAAATCTATATTCCTGGGAGGCCAGCATCAACTTTGGGCACAGATAAAATCTATATTTAATCATATTTTCTAAGCCTCATTATTTAAAGTCAGTAATGACACATTGTTATAAATCAGTGCCTTAGCCTCTGCCAGAGTACCCCTACCCCTGAATGTTCCTGTGTGGTCAGCCCCTGAAGCTGTGACAGTTATCCCTAGTCATTCATTTTGAAATGCCTAACTTGTTTTTTATATCTTCAAGGCTGAGTATCCTGCATTCCCCATCCTGCCTAATGAGGCCTGAGCTGTGACTTTGCTTCATTCTATGTGTAGAGGCTGAGGGAAAACTTCCCCTTTACCCTCTGTAGATTTGCTGAAAATCAGCTAACGAAAGACAGATTAATAGGGGAAATGGCATGCAAATTTATTAATGTGCACGGAAGTCTTAAAAGATCTCAAGGAAAGTTAAGATGGTTGATGCTTTTATACCACCTTGAGATTACAAAAGAATCAAGACTCAGAGCATGACCAAAGAGCAGATTATGGTGGTCAATGAGGTTATGGTGTCAAGATAGGTTATAGGAGGGAGAGGAGGGCTGGCTAGCAAAGGTGGTCTAGTTTTGCAGACCAAACTGCAGCTGTAGCAGCCCTCAGGTAGATGGTGGATGTTTCTTTCAGACTTGTAAAGTGTCAGACTCTCAGTTAATCTTCCTTAGACTTGGACCAGGGGGACCTCAGAGAAAGCATGGCTGCATCAGTGCAGATTTTCTCTATAGATGCAAATCTCTCCCACAAAAGACAGCTTCTCAGCTATGCCTGTATTTTCAGCCCTTCTGAAAAGCAATCTCTAAATGTATCAAAGACATGTATTTTTAGGTGAAATATTTTGGTTTTCTTCATGTGCCAGAAATGTGCCTGGAGTCTGGGCTTCCTCACTTCCCAGGCTGGTCTTGGTCCTGGTTTGGACCAAGGGACCCGGTTTTGATTGCTCTCAGAATTCCATCTACTCTCTACCTGCTGCCTTATTTATCAGGCTGGAGCCTACCTGAGTGCCCCTGACAGATTTCCCTCTCTTGCTCTAAAGCCCAAGGCACAGGCAAGGTCCTAGGTCTGACTACAAGGTCCTAGCCACAGACCAATAGCTTTGGCTTATCTCCCTTCTTGTGTAGTATCTCTAAGAGCTAAGAGAAGGTGGTAGGTGCCATTTATCTGCATTTCTCCAGGCCCGGGCTTTTGCCATGTGGCCTTGACTTGCCCTGTCCGTCTGCCACTTGTACTTCCCTTCCTGCCTTCTCCTTTGTCCACTCCTGGGTTGGCTCCTCTGGTACCAGGTTTCTCCAATTGTGTGGGTCTAGAATCAGATTTAAGAGCTTATGTTTCTATGATAATATAAACATATTTGTGTGGTCCTGAAGTAGGCCTGTAATGGCCCATACTCTGCCATATTTGGGGGTATGTATGGTATGTGTGTGTGAGAGAAAGACAAATTCATTGATGATTGTATTTTTAATCCTCCTTCCTCTATGTACTATTTGTTCATTTTACATGAACCTCAAAGCGGAGGCACAGAGCTTGTATTTATGCCAGACCCTTGAACACTTTATCTGTGTTACTGAAAATGTAAGAGCTCAGGGGTTCATTGATGCTAGTTTGTTCTGTAGCTAGAGGATCTTTACCTGACTTGTGACCTTGGGTGGGTTCCTTCATTTTTGTGTGCCTTCACGTTTCTCACCATACAAGAAAGATGATGGGGCACCTTACTGGAGTGTCGTGAGGATTAAATGTCTTTGCCCTCATTTAAAATGAAAGCCCTTTGGGCAGCGCCTGGAACATAGTCAGTGCTCATAAGAACCTGGGGTCAGAACTCTCACTGGCGTAATCCTGACTGGTTGATCTAGTCCACGAATTCTATAATTATAAATAGCTTTACTTTTTTATATCTGTTTAGTAGATTCAGATGTTTTCTGTGGTTTGGCTTTTCTTAAGGGAAGGTATATTATTATTATTATTAAATGAGTCTCTACAAGCAGAAAGAAATGCTAGTGTTTGTTTTACAACTGATGTTTAATTGTTTAGACCTTAGATGCTTCTTTTTATTTTGTATATTCTTTCATGTACCGACCTGTGGCTAGAGAGGATTCTTAGCTGCCAAGACATTTTGTTTTTCATTGTAATTAGAGTATCAGATGTCTTTTATTTAGGGATTTTTTTTTTCATACGTTTTCTGTTTCCCTGCATACCTTCTGCAGGAACTGTACAGTGCCTTCTGCTTTTTTTTCTGATTAAAGAAACAAAGCATTTCTATGTGAAGTCAAGAATGAGTCAGTGGGCAAATGAGAAAACAATAGTTTCTGCTTTGATTGCTTAAATACACAGGGGAAGCTTTTTCAACATGAAGTGGAAGCTTTGCTGCTACTGAGAATGTTTGTTTTCTCCTGGAGAAACATTTCTGTCTTAAAGGTGGTTTCCAAAGCAGTGTGCATCCCAGCCCCATAGTGAGGGAGAGTCTCCCTTCTGGCCTGGTTCTTCATGAGTCACAAGGGCCAGTCCTCCTACACCAGCCCCGTCACTTTGAAGCCATTCTGCTCTGCTGTGTCATTAGAGGCTTCAGTATTGTTGATGCGCTCAAAAGATCACTGGATGTAGAAATGATTCTGGTCAACTGTTGCCATTTTTGGGAATGACGAAGGATGCCTCTGACAGTAAAATTTTACTTGAAATTTTTGCCTCCCCTTTAGCTGTGGGAAGCCTGTCACTAAAATTAACATTATCAGACCTTAGTTTCCTTTGTGAGATAGAGAGAATATTCAGGAATAAATGATGGAATTTGAGGGCTAAAATGGAATTTAGAAATCAGTCCTGAATTTAGGTAAAAATAACCTGCTCATTTTATAAATGTGGATTCTTGGTCCCTAGAATTAAGCATGTTGCAAAAAGCACTGGTGAACTCTTCCTGTTTCTGCAACTGTGATAGTAGGTCTTTTGCTAAGTTTCTGTCTTCCAATGTTCATAGTAGACAGTTAAGTGACAAGAGCTCTACCCCAGTCCCCTGTTGTCAATGGAATATTTAAACTCACTGTGTTGCCTAAGTATAAACAATCATAATATAAACCATCTCTTTTTTCTTGCGGGGGTTGAATTTTGAAAACTGAGAAGTGAATCTGCAGCTTGTGTTATGCAATTTGCACATATTCAGGTGGGAAATTATAGCCCAGGTCTAGGTACATTGTAAAAATGTTGACAGCTGGCCAGGCACGATGGCTCATGCCTGTTATCTCAACACTTGGAGAGGCTGAGGCGGGTGGATCACTGGAGGTCAGGAGTTCGAGACCAGCCTGGTTAACATGGTGAAACTCCATCTCTACTAAAAATATAAAAATTAGCCAGGTGTGGTGGCATGAGCCTGTATTCCCAACTACTTGAGAGGCTGAAGCAGGAGAATTGCTTGAACCCAGGAGGCAGAGATTTCAGTGAGCTGAGATCATGTTGCTGCACTCCAGCCTGGGCCACAGAGTGAGACTCTGTCAAAAAAAAAAAAGAAAAAAATGTGGACAGCTGTCTGACTTCTGACTTGTCCTTATGGGAAGGTGCAGTAGATGTACTCTTTTTCCCATTCGTCCCATTAGTATAACTAAAAATGCTGGGGGCTCACCATATCTGAGACAAACATAAGAAGACTATGAACAGTGGAAAGAAGAAGGTAGACTGGCTGTGTTCTTGGGTACTGAGGAGAGGCATGTTGAGTTCCCTGAGGTGTTTTTTCTGTTTTTTTTTTTTTCCTCATATATTTGAGTCCTGAAGGTGAAAAGTTGACAACCTGGAAATACCAATTATTGCAGATGAAAATGTTCCCATCTCCAAAGCCAACAAAAGCCAAAGGACTAGAAAAGGGCAGCCAAACAAGACAGACAGTTTTTACATGATAACCGCTCCACTTCATCCAAGCAACACACACACAATCTGTGGCCTCCACCCTACCTGGAAAAAGCCAAGCAGGAAGCTGAGACTTTTATCCTTAACGGTCAGTAATGAGCCCTTCACCTCTCTTGTGGTGTAAGGGGGGCCACTTGGAGAACTAGACCAACATGCACCTGGAAGAAACAAGGAAGCTCCCCTCCCAGCCAGTGTGGTGTCAGAGAGGGCCTAGTGGAGAGTAAAAATATTCACCACTGCCCAGCAGAAATGAGGCTACCTCCACTGTAGAGTCAGCAGAGACCTTGTGGGGATGGAATTTCCACCCAGCAGCAACAAAGAGCTCCCTCCTCAGGTGTCAACAGAGGTCAGAGGAGGCTTCTCTTTGGCAGCAATAAATCCAGAGTGTTGTCAGAGAAAGCCAGTGAAAATGGAGGTTTAAATAAGATTCAGAGTCTCAGAACACAATACAATAATGCACAAGCATCAATACAAATTTGCTTATCATATCAAGAACCTGGAACATCTCAAACTGAATGAAAAAAACAATCAATATATACCAAGACTGAGAGGGCAAAGGTGATGGAATTATCAGGCAAAGATTTTAAAGCAGCCATGAAAAAAAATATTTCAATGAGCAATTTCAAACATACTAGAAACAATTTTTTTTTAAAAAACAAACCCTTAACAAGGAAGTACAAAGTATCTGCAAAGACATAAAGAAGAACCAGGCAGAAATTTTAGATGTGAAAAATGCAATAAACGATGCTTAGCAGCGGAGTAGAACAGGAGAAAAAAATCGGTGAGCTGGAAGATAGAACAATAGAAATTACCTAGTGTGAACCACAGAGAGAAAATAGAATGGACTGAAAGTGAGTAAAGCGGCTGGGCACAGTGGCTCACGCTTGTAATCCCAGCACTTTGGGAGGCCAAGGCAGGCAGATCACCTGAGGTCAGCAGTTCGAGACCAACCTGGCCAACATAGTGAAACCCCCGTCTCTAAAAATTAAAGAAGAAAAATTAATTAAAAAAAAAGAAAGTGAATAAAGCCTCAGGAAACTGTGGGACTATAATACAGGATCTAAATTTATATTATTAGAGTCATAGAAGGAAAGGAGAGAGTTGAAAAACTACTTGAAGAAATAATAGCTGAACACTCCCCAAATCTGACAATAGACACAAACAAACAAAAAGCTGAGTGAATACCAAACAGGATGAACCGAAAGAAGTCCACACCAATACATATCATAACCAAACTCTTGAAAACTAAATTGAAAACAGCCAGAGAAAAATGATACTATACCTGCAGAGGGAAAACAATGAGAATGACAGATTTCTCAACAGAAATTATACAGGCGAGAACAAAAAGTAACATGTATTTTCAGGTGCTGAAATGGAAAATCTGTCAACTCAGAATGCTATATTTTGTGAAAATTTCTTTAGGAATGAAGAGGAAATCAAGACATTCTCAGATGAAGGAAAATTAAGAATCTGTTGCCAGGAGACCTTTGCTAAGGAAGTGATAATAGAAGAAATCTTAGAACATCAAGAAGGAAGAAAGAACATGGTGTATATGTGCCGCATTTTCTTTCTCCAGTCTACCATTGATGGACACTTGGGTTGATTACAAGTCTTTGCTATTGTAAACAGTGCCACAATGAACATATGTGTGCCTGTGTCTTTATAATAGAATGATTTATGATCCCTTGGGTATACACCCAGTAATGGGATTGCTGGTTACTATGTAGCCATAAAAAAGGGTGAGTTCATGTCCTTTGTGGAGACATGGAGGAAGCTGGAAAGCATCATTCTCAGCAAACAGACACAATAACAGAAAACCAAACACTGCATGTTCTCACTCATAAGTGGGTGTTGATTAATGAAAACACATGGACACAGGGAGGGGAACATCACGCACCAGGGCCTGTCACGGGGAGGGAAGACTAGGGTAGGGATAGCAGGGGGTGGGGGGATTGGAGAGGGATAACATTAGGAGAAATACCTAGCGTAGATGATGGGGGGATGGATGCAGCAAACCACCATAGCACATGTATACCCATGTAACAAACCTCCATGTTCTACACATGTACCCCAGAACTTAAAGTATAATAATAATGATAAAGAAAAGAACATAGCAAGCAAAAATACTGATAAATACAATAGGCTTTCTTTATCCTTTTCTAAATATATTTTAAAAATTATGTTTCATAGTTGAAGCAAAAATTATAATACTGTTTGATATGGTTATAAATGCCTGTAGAAGAAATATTTAAGACAATTATATTGTGAATGGGGTGAAGGAAGCTAAGTTTACTATACTTCACTTGAACTGGTAAAATGAGTATACTAGTAGAGTGTGATAAATGTTATGGCTATAAAATGTCATACCTACCAACCACTAAAAAAAGCTATACAAAGAGATATATTCTAAAATAGTCTACATAAATCACAATGAAATTATAAAAAATGTTCAAGTCATCTACAGGAAAGTAGAGCAAAGTAAACATAATTTAAAAATAGTAAAAAAAAGTCATATTTAAGCCCTAACATACCAATAATGACATTAAATGTAAATGGTCTACATATACCAATTGAAAATACAGATTAGCAGAGTGGATTTAAAAACATAACCTTGTCATATGCTATTTACAAGAAAGTCACCTAAAATATAATGACATAGGTAGATTAAAAGTAAAAGTATATAAATATATATATCATGCCAAAATTAATTTTAAAAAGCAGGAGTATCTGAATATCCTGCTTCATTTCAGAGCTCTGTTTCAGAGCAAAGAAAATAACCATAAACAGAGGGGAGCATTATATAAGGATAAGCAGGTCGATCAATGAAGAAGGCATAGTAATTTTAAATGTGTATACACCAAACAACAAAGCTTGAAAATATGTAAAATTTAAGTTGGTAGAACTAACACTGAAAATAGACAAGCCAACAATTAGAGATGGAGTCTTCAACAGCCTCTCCTAACAAGTGATATAACAACTAATGAGCTAATCAGCAAGGATGTAGAAAAAAATCAACACTGCAGTCAAGCCACAAGATTTAATGGACATTTATGGAACACTTCCCCCAACAACAGCAGAACACACATTATTTTCAAATGGCAACAGAACGTATATTGAGATCATATTCTGGGCTATAAAATAAACCTTAACAAATTTGAAAGCTGTGAAATGATAGAGCATGTTCTCTAACTACAGTGTAATCAAACTAGAAATCAGCAACAGAAAAATAAGCAGGAAAAATCTACAAACACACTGAAACTAAATAGCACACTTCTAAATAATCCATAGGTCAAAGAGGAAGTCTTAAAGGAAATAAAAATCCATTGAACTGAATTAAAACGAAATACAGTATTTCAAAATTTAGTGTTAAAACACGTGCTCTGAATAAAGAGACCCCCCAAACAGGCTTTGTGTGGGCACCATGGCTGTTTATTCACTCAGGTGCAGGTGGGCTGAGTCTGAAAAGAGAGTCAGTGAACAATGGTGGGATAAGAGTTGGTTTTATAGGTTTGGGGTAAACAGTGGAAAGTTACAGAAGTTACAGTTTAGGGTAGTTTTTTGCAAGCTGGGAGGGGGTCGTACACTGTGGAGTCATGAGATTGACCAAGGTCATTACAGAGTCCAATGGCCTTGTCAATTGAGACTGGAATAAGAAATAATAGAAGAATGTCTCAGGTTAGTTAGGGTCCCTCAGGGGTTGATAGTTCTTCTGTTTTTCATGATCTTCCAGCTACTTCAGGTTTTCTAATCCTGGAAGGCCCTCCAGAGGTGTGTGTGTGGGTCACCAGGGTTGCCATGCTGTCCACGGTGTGGTCAGACCTTACATTTATGGGAAACTGCTAAAGCAATACATAGAAGAAAATTTCTAGTACTAACTGCATACATTGAAAAAGAGGAATTGCCTCAAACCAATAATTAGGCTCTCACCATAAGAACTCAGAAAAAAAAAAGCAAGCAGAAAGAAGGAAATGATAAGGATCAGAACTGGTATCAATTAGGTTATAAAGAGAAAAACAATAAAAATAAATGAAATAAAGTCTGGTTCCTCAAAATGATATAAAAATCTTTAGCAAGATTGCCAAAAAAAAGAGAAAACACAAATTGTCAATATCACCAAAGACAGACACAAAATCAGTATAGACCCTGTCTACATCAAAAGAATAATAAAGTGAATACAATGAATATTTCTTTTTTCATAATTTCAACTTTTAGATTCAGAGGGCACATGTGGAGGTTTGTTACGTGGGTATATTGCATGATGCTGAGTTTGGAGTAGAAATGATCCCTTCACCCAGGTAGTGAGCATAGTACTCAAGAGGAAAGTTTTCATCCACTGCTCCCTCCTCCTTTTCCCCAGTAGTCCCCAGTGTCTATTGTTCCTATCTTTATGTCCACGTGTACCCCGTGCTTAGCTCTCACTTATAAGTGAGAACATGTGGTATTTGGTTTTCTGTTCCTGTATTAATTCACGTAGAGTAATGAATTATTCTAAGCAGCTGCATCCATGTTGTAGCTGCATCCATGTTGCTGCAAAAGACATAATATTCTTTTTAATGGGTGTGTAGTATTCTATGATGTATATATACCACATTTTCTTTATTTAATCCACCATTGATGAGTGCCTACATTGACCGTGTGTTTGCTATTGTGAATAGTGCTGCAATAAGCATATGAGTGCATGTGTTTTTTATTTGTTTTTTGTTTTTGCGGAATGACTTATTTTCCTTAGGTACATACCCAGTAACGGGATGGCTGGCCTGAATTGTAGTTCTGTTTTCAGTTCTTTGAGAAATCTCCAAACTGTTTTCCACAGTGGCTGAACTAAGTTACACCCTCACCAACAGTGTCTAAGTGTTCTCTTTACTCCACAACCTCACCAACACCTCTTATTTTTTGTCTTTTTAATAATAGCCATTCTGACTGGTATGAGATGGTATCTCATAGTGGTTTTGATTTGTATTTCTCTGATGGTGAGTGACATTGAGTATTTTTTATATGCTTGTTGGTTGCTTGTATGTCTTCTTTTGAAGTGTCTATTCATGTCCTTTGCCTACTTTTTGATGGGGTTATTTGTTTTTTGCTTGATTAATTAAGTTCCTTATAGATTCCGGATATTAGACCTTTGTTAGATACATAGTTTATAAATATTTTCTCCCATTCTGTGTTGATAGTTTCTTCTGCAGTACAAAAACTGTTTAGTTTAATTAAGTCCTACTTGTCAATTTTTGTTTTTGTTTCAATTGCTTTTGGGGACTTAGTCATAAATTCCTTGCCAAGGTCAATGTCCAGAATGGTCTTTCCCAGGTTTTCTTCTGGAACTTTTATATTTTGAGGTCTTACACTAAAATATTTAATCCATCTTGAGTTAATTTTTATCTGTGGTTAAAGATAGGGACCCAGTTTCATTCTTCTGCATATGGTTAGGCAGCTATTCCAGCACTATGTATTAAATGAGTCCTGTCCTCATTGCTTATTTTTGTCAACTTTGTCAAAGATTAGATGGTTGTAGGTGTGAGGCTCTATATCTGGTTTTTCTATTCTATTTTATTGGTCTATTTATCTGTTTTTATACCAGTACCATGCTGTTTTGTTTCTTGTAGCCTTGCTGGATACTTCGAAATTGGGCAATGCAATGCCTTTGTTTGTTTTGCTTAGCATTGCTTTGGCTATTTGGGCTATTTTTTGGGTTCCATAATAATTTTAGAACACTTTTTCTAATTCTGTTAAAACGTGTTGGTAGTTTGATAGGAGTAGTGTTGAGTCGATAGATTGCTTTGAGCAGTATGGGCATTTTAACAATGTTAATTCTTCCAATCTATGAACATGGAATGTTTTATCATTTGTTTATGTCATTTGTAGTTTCTTTCAGTAGAGTTTTGTAGTTATCCTTGAGAGATCTTTCACCTCCTTGGTTGGAAATATTCCTAGGTGTCTGTGTTTGTGTGTGTATTGTAAATGTGATTTCTTTCTTGATTTGGCTCCCAGCTTGAACATTATTGGTGTGCAGAAATGCTACCAGTTTTCGTGCATTGATTTTATATCCTGAAACTTAACTGAAATTATTTATCAGGTCTGGGAGCCTTTTGGTGGATATTACATGGTTTTTTAGGTATAGAATCATTGTCAGTGAAGAAATGTAATTTGACTTCATCTTTTCCTATTTGGATGACTTTTATTTCTTTCTCTGGCCTGATTGCTCTGGCAAGGGCTTCTAGTACTATCTTTTTTTTTAAATTGCATTTTAGGTGTTGGGGTACATGTGCAGAACATGCAAGATAGTTGCATAGGTACACATGTGGCAATGTGATTTGCTGCCGCGCTCCCCTTCGCCCACATCTGGCATTTCTCCCCATGCTATCCCTCCCCAGCTCCCCCCAACTGCTGTCCCTCCCCTATTCCCCGCAATAGACCCCAGTGTGTAGTGCTCCCTTCCCTGTGTCCATGTATTCTCATTGTTTATCACCCACCTATGAGTGAGAACATGTGATATTTCATTTTCTGTTTTTGTGTCAGTTTGCTGAGAATGATGGTCTCCAGGTTCATCCTTGTCCCTACAAAGGACATGAACTCATCACTTTTGATTGCTGCATAATATTCCATGGTGTATATGTGCCACATTTTCCCTGTCCAGTCTGTCATTGTTGGGCATTTGGGTTGGTTCCAGGTCTTTGCTATTGTAAACAGTGCTGCAATGAATATTTGCATGCATGTGTCCTTATAGTAGAACGATTTATAGTCCTTTGGATATAAACCCAGTAATGGGATTGCTGGGTCAAATGGAATTTCTATTTCTAGGTCCTTGAGAAATCGCCACACTGTCTTCCACAATGGTTGAACTAATTTACACTCCAG
>CM052664.1:3475027-3512361 GCA_028533165.1 Leontopithecus rosalia
TCCAGATGGATTAAAGACTTAAACATAAGACCTGGCACCATAAAAACCCTAGAAGAAAATCTAGGCAAAACCATTCAGGACATAGGAGTAGGCAAGGACTTCATGACCAAAACACCAAAAGCATTGGCAACAAAAGCCAAAATAGACAAATGGGACCTAATCAAACTCCACAGCTTCTGCATGGCAAAAGAAACAGTCAGTAGAGTGAATCGTTCTACTATAAAGACACATGCACACAAATGTTCATTGCAGCACTGTTTACAACAGCAAAGACCTGGAACCAACCCAAATGCCCATCAATGACAGAATGGACTGGGAAAATGTGGCACATATACACCATGGAATATTACGCAGCAATCAAAAATGATGAGTTCGTGTCCTTTGTAGGGATATGGATGAATCTGGAGAACATCATTCTCAGCAAACTGACACAAGAACAGAAAATGAAATACCACATATTCTCACTCATAGGTGGGTGATGAACAATGAGAACACATGGACACAGGGAAGGGAGCACTAAACACTGGAGTCTACTGGGGGGAATAGGGGAGGGACAGTGGTGGGGGCAGCTGGGGAGGGATAACATAGGGAGAAATGCCAAATGTGGGGAAGGGAAGGAAGGCAGCAAAACACACTGCCACGTGTGTACCTATGCAACTATCTTGCATGTTCTGCCCATGTACCCCCAAACCTAAAATGTAATTAAAAAAAAAAAGATCTAACACTCACTGACTTCTAGCACAGGATGCAGCTACAGATAAATGAAAGGTCCCAGAGGTATGTGTCATTAAATCACAATAAATCTCCAGCTGGTGTGACAGCCCACCTACGAGGGAAAATTGACTGGAAAGAATAATATCCTCAGCTAGTATATACACTTCATCTTTTCTTTGGCAGGAATTCAGATCAGAAAACCTGAAGACATGACATCATTCATTCCATACTGACTGACCTATCAGTCAGTATGTCATGAACTATAGTATAAGTTAGTTTACGTTACTGCTGAGACCCAAAGAAAGCCCTGTGATTGCATTTCCCTTTGCACAAAGAATAATAAAACATCTGCTGAAATTAAGCTCATAAATAATGCCTGGTTGTATTCGGAGGGGGCAAAAAGAGTTATTTTTTAAATCCAGAAATTTAAATATGATTTTGCATCCAAGTTTATATTTTGACTTCCTTTAGCTTCCTTCATTTACAGGAGATGGGAAAAACATATGAATGCCAAGCGAAAATGCCCTTTTAGAGAAGTATTTCTAAAATAAAAGAAAAATCTTTATTAGCCTTAAGCCAGTTCCATGGCCAAAAGAAAATATAAATTATTAAACTCAAGCTTAGCTCTAGCTAAATGAAAATATTAATCTATTTGTATCATTTGAGAAATCCCTGCCATGGCACCTGTCAATTTGGAAGAACAGAACAAATTGGAACAATGGTGTCTGCTGCAACCTACAACAGTCCTTCCTGGTACTCACATCCCCACACATTATTCAATGTGTGTCGGGTCTTTCCTTCTTTCCTCTTTCTGGGCAGGGTGAGGATATCTAGAAGTACCGTCATTAGCTAAAGAGGTTTCCCAGGAATAAGAAAAGACCAAACTTCCTGTCTTGTGATATTAGGCCATTCCTATCTGAATGACCTCTGCTATGCCCCTGCCCTTGCCCTGGGTGTGACTGCATTCCAGTCATGGCAATATTAAAAGGAAAAACTGGGGAAGATATATCCACGTGAGACTTTGAAAGCTCTAACAAAATTTCTGGAAATCTGCAAGGCAACATTCATGCACCAGGCTGTGTATATATGCAAGGTTGTGTATATGCTTAGAAAAGAGCTGAAAGCATCCTAATTTATCACCTCACCATGAACCTTCAGACACAAAGCAAGCAGGAATTGAAAGTTAAAACAGAGGTGTAAACTGCCTGCCACAGCATTGAAAACATATTCCAACACAAACATAGAGCTCTTTGGTGAAAGCTGGGAGACTTCTTGATTCAATAAGCTAAGAAAATCTCTGTGCAATCAGCCAACCAGTAAATCAACCAAGCTGAACTTCAGAGGCTTCATGTGACAAAGAACATAGACTTTATAGAATTAGTTCAGAAAAATTCCCAAAAACACAGAGAAATAACAAACCCAAAAGAAGAGAAAATCTGATTTTCAGAGTGACCACATTATATTATTTAATATCGTTTTCAATAAAAAAATTATGAGACATGTAAAAAAATAGAAAAGTATGATTCATACATAGGGAGGAAAAGTAGTCAATGATACACTGACTCTGAGGAAGACTATAAATGGGACTTACTAGGCAAAGGTTTAAATTAGTTATTATAGATATGATCAAAGAAATAAAAGAAATCATGTGTAAAGACTTAAAGGAAAGTATGAGAATGATGCCTCACCACACAATATCAACAGAGAGATAGAAATTATGAAAAAGAACAGAATTAAAATTTTGGAGTTGCAAAGTACAATAAACTGATTTTTTTAAAAATCACTAGCAAGGCTCAACAGCATATCTGCACAGGCAGAAAGAATCAGGTAATTGAAGATAAATCAACTCAGATTATTCTGAGGTACAGTAAAAAAAAAGAATGCAAAAAGAATGAGAGAGACTCAGAAATTTGAGGAAGTTCATTAAGCATACCAAAATATTTCTAATGGAAGACTCAGAAAACAGAAGTGATCTTAGAAAGGGATGTAAGATGATCTGAATAAATAATGTGGAGAGTTTCTCAAATTTGATGAAAAGTATTAAACCACACATCCAGAAAGCTAAAAGAACTCCAGGTAGGATAAACTTAAAAAGATTAGGCACATCACAGTCAAACTGTCAAAAAACAAAGAAAACAGAATATTTTCAGTTCTGTCTTTTCAACAAGAAAAAAAGTGGTGCATCACATACAAATGCTCCTCAATAAAATTAACAGCTGATCTCTTACAATAAATCATGGGGGACAGAAGGTAGTGAGTTGACATATTCAAAGAAATAAAAGAAAAAGACTATCAACCAAGATTTTATATCTAAAAAGACTTACACTTCAGTGTGAGAGCTGACTAAAGGAGCTGTCTGGGTTGTGAGCTTCGGATTAGTTGGTTTGCATTTAAAAGGTATATTCCCTGGACTAGTTGTTTACTATCTCCAGGAACTGGCAAATTCTTGGAGGAGCAGACCCCTTAGAGTCAGCAAGTCCCCAGATGTCAAAGGATTAGAATACAGGAAATAAAACATATGGTTAATACTCTCTATTTTGGCATTTTAAACTCCCAGATAAAGCGTATTACCTAGCATATAACTGGTGCTCAATAAATGTCAAGGGTTTGGAGAAGTAGCCAGGGCAGAACTCCCAAGCAGAACACAAAGAACTCTGAATCTCAGGAGCTCAGTCCCTTATTCAACAGAGCCAACAAGAGCACTTGGTTGGTGTCACAAGAGAGAAGGAAAACCCAGTGATACCCACACAAACTGCCTCTGGGGATGGCCTCACAATTTATCTTTTGGGGACCTCAATACCCACAAAAAGTCAAATGGACACAGCATTATAAAGAACATACAATATCCAAGGAGGTTCCTAGCACAAGAACTACCACAATTGAAAATTTTTTGCCTGTTGCTTTGGCCCAGTTTTCAAAGAAGCAGAACAGAGCCACTGCTTTCTACCTCCCATGCTTAGGCACCATCCTCTGTGACTGACCTCAGCCCACTAGGGAGCAGGGCCCAAGAGTATATGCTACTTCATGGTCCTAGGGTCCCTCCTTACCTTGGAGTGTTCCCCTGAACTACACATTTTTATGTGGGTGTGGACACACATACACACACACAGAAAGACAGTGAGAGAGAAGGATCCCTCTCATCTTAGTGACTGAATATTTTATTGTATTATTGTATAATATAATGTATTCTATATTGATCTCACCTTTTCTTCATCCATTAATCTGCTGATGGATGCTGAGGTTGCTTATATATCTTGGCTATTGTGAATAATGCTGCAATAAACATGGGGGTGCAGATACCTCTTTTGAGATACTGATGCTGTTTCTTTTAGATATATATCCAGTAGAAAGATTACTGGATCACATGGCAGTCCTATGTTTAATTTTTTAAGGAGATTCCAAACTGTTTTCCATAATGGCTGCACCAATTTACATTTCTACTAACAGTACACAAGAATTCCCTTTTCTCTACATCCCCACAAACACCTGTTATCTTGTTTCATGATAATGGCCCTCCAAATAGGGGTCACATGATACCTCAATGTGGTTTTGTTTGCATTTCTGTGATGATGTGTGATGTTGAGCACGTTTTCATGTACCTATAGACCATTTGTATGTCTATTTGTCATCTGTCCATTTTTTTAAATGAGATTATTTGTCGGGTTTTTTTTTTTTTTTTGCTATTGCATTACATAAGTTCCTTATATTTTTGGATATTAACATCTTATTAGACATAGATGTAGTTTGCACACACTTTCTCCTATTCTGTAGGATGGCTTTTCACTTTGTTGACTGCTTCTTTTGCTATGCAGAAGCCTTTTACTTTAATATAGTCCAACATGTTTATTTTTGTTTTTGTTGCTTTTGCTTTCGTAGAAAAAAAAACTCATTGCTAAAACCAACATCAAGGAGCTTTTTCCTCATGTTTTCTCCTAGGAGTTTTATGGTTTCAGGTACTACACTTAAACCTTTAATCCACCTTGAGTTAATTTTAATCCACCTTGGGTTAATTTTTCTAAGTAGTGTAAGATAGAGGCCCAATTTTATTTTTTGGCATGTGGATATCCAGTTTTCTCAACACCACTTATTAAAGAAACTATCCTTTGCCCACTGTGAATGCTTGGTTTCACTGTTAGGCATTAATTATCTATATTTGCATGGGTTTATCTCTGGGCTCTCAATTTTGTTCCATTGGTCTACATACTGGTTTTTATGTCAGTACTATACTGTTTGATTACCACAGCTTTGTAATATAGTTTGAAATCAGGAAGTGTGATGCCTCTAACTTTATTCTTTTTGTTCAAAATTGTCTTGGCTATCTGGAGGCTTTTGTGGTTTTATATAAATGTTTAAAAGCTTTTCTCTATTTCTACAAAAAACACCATTAGAATTTTGATAGGGGTTGCATTGAATCTATAGAATGCTTTTGGTAGTATACATATTTTAACAACATTAATTCTTCCAATCCATGAACACAGGAAATATTTCCCTGTATTTGTTTTCAGTTTCTTTCATCCATGTCTTTTGATTTTCAATCCACCATGGGCAAATTTATTTCCAAGTATTTTATTATTTTTGATGCTTTTGTAAATGGGCTTGTATTGTTTCTTTATTAGATAGTTTGTTGTTATTATATAGAAATATAACTGATTTTTGTACATCAATTTTTTTATCCTGCAGGTTTGCTGAATTCACTTTTTTTTTAACCTTTATTTTAGGTGCAGGGGTATATGTACGGGTTTGTTATACAGGTAAATTGTGTTTCATGGGGTTTGGTGTACAGATTATTTCACCACCCAGGCAATCAGCATAGTACTTGACAGGTAGGTTTTGTTTGTTTGTTTGTTTATCCCTAATCACCATTCCACACTCCCCACCCTCAAGTAGGACCTTGTGTCTGTTGTTCCCATCTTTGTGTCCATATGTACTCAATGTGTAGCTCCTACTGTTAACTGCGAATATGAGGTATTTGGTTTTCTATTAATATGTTACAGTTTGCTTAGGATAATGGCTACATCAATGTTGCTATGAGGGACATAATCTCATTCATTTTTATGCCTGCATAGTATTTCAAGGTACATATTTACCACATTTTCTTTATCTAGTCTATCACTGATGGGCATTTAGGTCTATTCCATGACTTTGCTATTGTGAACAGTACTGCAATGAACATATGCCTGCATGTATCTTTACAGTAGAATGATTTATATTCCATTGGGTATATACCCAGTAACGGGATTACTGAGTCAAATGCTATTTCTGTTTTAAGTTGTCTGAGAAATAACCACACTGCTTTTCACAACATTCCCACCAGCAGTGTATAAGTGTTCCCCTGGTTCTGCAACCTCACCAGCATTTATTATTTTTGGACTTTTTAAATAGCCATTCTGACTGATGTGAGATGGTATCTCACTGCAGTTTTGATTTGCATTTCTCTAATGATCAGTGATGAAGAGCATTTTTTCATATTCTTGTTGACCACGTGTATGTCTTCTTTTGGAAAGTTTTTGTTAATATCCTTTACTTACCTTTTATGGGATTGTTTATTTTTTGCTTGTTAATTTGTCTAAGTTCCTTAGAGATGCTGGATTTTAGAACATTGTCAGATACATAGTTTGCAATTTTTTTTTCCCCATTCTGTAGGTTGTTTGTTTACTCTGTTGATAGTTTCTGTTGTTGGGCAGAAGCTCTTTAGTATAATTTGGTCCCATTTGTCAATTTTTGTTTTTGTTGCAAGTGCTTTTAGCATCTTTGTCATAAAATCTTTGCCAGAATGGTTTTATATCCAGAATGGTATTTCCTAGGTTTCTTCTAGGATTTTTATACTTTAAGCTTTTACATTTAAGTCTTTAATCCACCTTGGGCTGATTTTTGTATATAGGGTAAATAAGGGGACCACCTTCAATATTCTGCATGTGGCTAGCCAGTTATCCCAACATTATTTACTGAATAGGGAGTACTTTTTCCATGGCTTGCTTTTGTTAACTTTGCCAAAGGTCAGATGGTTGTAAGTGTATGGCATTATTTATGGGATCTTTAGTCCATTCCATTGGTCTATGTATCTGTTTTGTAGTATACTGCTTTGGTTACTGTATCTTTGGTTTAAAGTTGGGTAATATGATGTCTCCAGCTTTGTTCTTTTTGCTTAGGATTGCCTTGGCTATTTTGGCTTTTTTTTTTCTTGGTTTCATATGAATTTTAAAATAGCTTTTTCTAATTCTGTGAATAATGTCATTGGTAGTTTGATAGGAATAGCATTAAATGTAAATGTAAATTTACCTAGAGATAAAATGAATTTGAAGAGTTGCACAAAATACAATAGTAGAAGTAGCAGCAGGAGGTACTTTGAAGACACTCACAGTCTCCAGCTCAAGCTCCGGGAAGCCATCTCTGGCTATATCTCACAGGGGGCCTTGGGAAGGCAGCCAGCAGAATTGAGGGGGGGTTGCAGGGTAAAAAATCTCCCAATTGAAATTGGTAGTGGTTTTTATTGGGCACAAATTTTTTTGAGAAGTCTTGGGTCAAAGTGAGAGCTGCTGCAGACACAAGTGCAGGACTGCAGGAGCTGCCAACAGAGTGGGAAGACAGGGAGGGTGAGGTCCAAAAGCCATGCTTGCTTTCTCAGTGGGGTAGCTCATAACCCAGGACAAGGTCTGAATGGGGCACTGTGGGAGTGAGAACAGCCTCTCCGATTGCATAGGAGCTGCGTGAAGCCTCTTGCTACCAGCTATCCCCCACTTCCCTGGCAATCTACATGACACAGCAGAAGCAGCCATGATCCCCTCTGGAACACAATCCCATTGGCTTAAGAACCACTCCCTCACACCTCCTAGTGGCCACAGGAAGCCCCATCCAAGGAGAGTCTGAGCCCACTCATACCTAGCCCTGTCCCTACCTGACGGTATTTCCCTACATGCCCTGGTAGCCAAACACAAAACGTAGAAACTCCCAGGAGCTTTACAGTCCTGCCCATCATCTGAGATATTAAAATAATTACCCTGGCCATTTTAGGGAAAACTTAGATTTCCCTACTACTACTGCAGCTGGTGCTCTCTTGAAAACACTACTTCCTGGCTGGAAGATAACCAACTTAGGCCATTAGTGCAAATCATGACAGAATAAACTCAACTTCAGGAAGAAGACAACACCTAATTTCCCTAACTGCAACAGCTTGGCTAACCAGAAATTTTGAATGTGTCCATGTGATAACTTCACTGCTAGCATAACCAACATTCAAGAAAGCCAGCATAGTACATATATCTATAATCAAGGACTCTCATGGAGTCTAATCCATTTCCCTGACACCTTTATGAGAGTAGATGCTGGTATCCATGGCTGGGAGACCTGAAGATAAATCATATCACACAGCTCTTTGAAAACATTCCCCCAGCACCAGCCCAGAACCTGGTTGCCCCTATGGGTGGCTAGACCCAGAAGAGCAATAAAAATCACTGCAGTCAAGCTCTCAGGAAACCTCACCCCAAGGAGAAAGGGGAAAGCCAAGAGATCACCCAATGAGACAAAAAAATCCAAGCAGCAGGCCTTGAGATTAAGACCTCACCACTGAAATAGTCTACCCAAATGAGAAGGAATCAGAAAAGTAATTCTGGTAATATGACAAGAGGGGGTTCTATAGTACCCCAAAAGATCACACCAGCTCCCCAGCAATGAATCCCAAACCAAGAAGAAATCTCTGAACTGCCAGATAAAGAATTCAGAAGGTTGATTATTTAGCTATTCAAGGAGATACCAGAGAAGGAGGAAAACCAACTTAAAATTTTTTAAAAAACAATACAGAATATGGATACAAAATGCTCCAGAGAAATGGATGTCATAAAGAAAAAACCATCACAACTTCTGGAAATGAAAGACACACTTAGAAAAATACAAAATGCACTGAAAAGTGTCAACAATAGACTAAAACAAGAAAAAAAAAACTTTAGAGCCTAAAGACAAGGCTTCTAAATTAACCCAATCAGACAAACACAAAGAAAAAAAATAAAAATAAATTAACAAAGCCTCCAAGAAATTTGGGATTATGCTAAAAGACCAAACCTAAGAATAATTGGTGTTCCCGAGGAAGAAAAGAAATCTAAGAGTTTGAAAAACTTTTTGAGGGAACAACTGAAGAAAACTTTTCTGGCCTCACTAGAGATCTAGACATCCAAATACAAGAAGCTCAAAGAATACCTGGGAAATTCATCGCAAAAAGATTATCATCTAGTCATGCAGTAATCAGGTTATTTTTTTAAATACATATTTTTTTATTGTACTTTAGGTTCTGGGGTACATGTGCAGATCATGCAGGATTGTTGCATAGGTACACACATGGCAAAGTGGTTTGCTGCCTCCATCCCCCCGTCACCTATATCTGGCATTTCTCCCCATGTTATCCCTCCCCAACCTCCCTACCCTCCACTGTCCCTCCCCTAGTTCCCCCAACAGACCCCAGCATGTGATGCTCCCGTTGCTGTGTCCATGTGTTCTCATTGTTCAACATCCACCTATGAGTGAGAACATGCAGTGTTTGATTTTCTGTTCTTGTGTCAGATGAAGGAAAGAATCCTAAGAGCTATGAGACCAAAGTATCAGATAATCTATAAAGGAAAACCTATCAGATTATCAGAAAATTTATCAGCAAAAACCTTACAAGCCAGAAGGAAATGGAGCCCCATTGTTAGCCTCCTAAAACAAAATAATTATTAGCCAAGAATTTTGTATCCAGCAAAACTAAGCTCCATAAATGAAGGAGAGATAGTCTTTTTCAGACAAACAAGTGCTGAGGGAATTTGCCACTACCAAACCAGCACTTCAAGAAATGCGAAAAAGGAGTCCAAAATCTTGAAAAAAATCCTTAAAATACACGGAAATAAAGCCTCCTTAAAACATAAATCTCACAGGGCCTATAAAACAACAGGATGGAGGAATAAAAATCAAGATATTAAGGCAACAAGTAACTTGATGAATACAACAGTACCTCACATCTCAATACTAACATTGAATACAAACGGACTAAGCACTCCACTTAAAAGACACAGAATGGCAGAAGAGATTTTAAAAAATCCATGAACCAAATATCTGCTATCTTCAAGATACTCACCTAACACATAAAGACTAACATAAACTTAAGGTAAAGGGGTGGAAAAAGATATTCCATGCAAATGGAAACCAAAATGAGCAGGAAGAACTATTCTTATATCAGGCAAAACAGAAAAAGAGGAACATTATGTAATGATAAAAGGATTACTACAAAAGGAAAAATGCCAATCCTAAATATGTATGTACTTAACTCTTGAGTTTCCAAATTTATAAAACAACTACTACTAGACCTAAGAAATGATAGATGACAACACAATAATAGCAGGAGATTTCAATACTCCACTGACAACACTGGACAGGTTATCAAGATAGAAAACCAACAAAGAAACAATGGACTTAAACTATACCCTAAAACAATTAACTAACAGATATTTACGAAACATTCTACCCAACAACTGCAGAATACACGTTCTATTCATTAGCACACAAAGCATTCTCCAAGACAGACCATGTGACAGGTCATAAAACAAGTCTCAATAAATTTAAGTAAATCAAAATTATATCAACTATCCTCTCATAATGGAATAAAACTGTAAATCAACTACAAAAGGAACCTTCAAAACTATAAGAACACATGGAAATTAAATAATCTGCTCTTGGATGATCTTTGGGTCAACAGTAAAATTAATATGGAAATTAAAAAATTCTTTGAACTGAATGATAATAGTGATGCAACTTATCCAAACCTCTGGGATACAACAAAAGCAATGCTAAGAGGAAAACTCATAGCTTTAATTGCCTATATCAAAAAGTCTTAAAGAGCACAAATAGACAATCTAAGGTCACACGTCAAGGAACTAGAAAAATAAGAACAAACCAAATGCAAACCTAGCAGAAGAAAAGAAATAACAAAGATCAGAGCAGAACTAAATGAAATTGATAGAAAAAAATATAAAAAATGAATGAAACAAAAAGCTGGTTCTTTGAAAAGATACACAAAATTTATAGCCCATTAGCAAGACTAACCAAGAAAAAAAGAGAGAAAATGTAAACAAGCCCAATTAGAAAAGAAATGAGAGATATTACAACTGATACCATAGAAATACAAAAGACTACTCAGGGCTACTATGAGCACCTTTATGTGTACAAACCAGAAAACCTAGAGGAGATGAATATATTGCTGGAAATAGACAACCCTCCCAGATTAAAACAGGAAGAAATAGAAATTCTGAACACACCAGTAATAGGTAGTGAGATTGAAACAGTAATAAGAAAAATTGCCAAGAAAAAAAAAAGGCCAGGACCAGGTAACTTCACAGCTGAATTCTTTCAGACATTCAAAGAAGAATTGGTACCAATCTTACTGAAACTATTCCAAAAGATAGAGAAAGAAGGAATCCTCCTTCATTTTATGAAGCCAGTAACCCCGATTCCAAAACCAGAGAAGGATGTAATTAAAAAAGAAAACTACAAACCAATATCCCTGATGAACATAGATGCAGAAGTCCTCAATAAAACACTAGCTAACTGAATCTAACAGCATATCAAAAAGATAATCCAACATGATCAAATGGGCATCACACCAGGGATGCAGGGATGGAAGATATGCAAGTCAACAAATGTGATACATCACATAAAATTAAAAACAAAAATCATGATTATCTCAATAGATGCAGAAAAGCATTTGACAAAATCAGGAATCCCCATAAAACTCTCAGCAAAACTGGCATAGAAAGGACATACCTCAAAGTAGTAAAAACTGTCTATGACAAACCCACAGCCAACATTGTACTGAATGAGGAAAAGTTGAAAGTATTTTCCTGAGAAATGGAACAAGACAATGATGTCCACTTTCACCACTTCTATTCAACATAATACTACTGAAAGCTCTAGCCAGAGCAATCAGAAAATGGCATCCAAATCGGTAAAGAGAGTGTCAAACTGTGGCTGTTTGCTGATGATATAATCATATACCTAGAAAACCTTAAAGACTCATCCAAAAAGCTTCTAGATCTGATAAACGAATTCAGTAAAGTTTAAGCATACAAAAATCAGTGTTCACAAATTAGTAGCCTGTTACACACCAATAATAACCAAGCTGAGAAACAAATCAAGAACTGAATCCCTTTTTTCAACTACAGCAAAAAAGTAAAAATAAAATACTTAGGAATACACCTAAGCAAGGAAGTGAAAGATCTCTATGAGGAAAACCACAAAACAGTGCTGAAAGAAATCACTGACAACACAAATAAATGGCAATAGGTCCCATGCTCATGGATGAGTAGAATCAATATTGTGAAAATGACCATACTGCCAAAAGCGATCTGCATATACAACGCAATCCCCATCAAAGTACCATCATCATTCTTCACACAACTAGAAAAAATCCTAAAATCCATATGAAACCAAAAAACATTGCACACAGCTAATTCACGACTAAACAAGAAGAACAAATGAAGGCCTTACATTACCTGACTTTAAAGTATACTATAAGCCAATAGTTACCAAAACAGCATGATATTGGTATAAAAATAGGCATGTAGACAAATAGAACATAATATAGTGCCCAAAAATAAAACCAAATACTTAAAGCCAAATGATCTTCAACAAAGGAAACAAAAACAAAGTGGGGAAAGGACACCCTATTCAACAAATGATGCTGGGATGAATGGTAAAACACATGGAGAAGAGTAAAACTGGATCCTCACCTATCTCTTTATACAAAAATCAACTCAAGATTGAGTAAAACTGGATCCTCACCTATCTCTTTATACAAAAATCAACTCAAGATTGATCAAAGACTTACATCTAAGACATAAAACCATAAAAACTATAGAAGATAACACTGGAAAAACTGTTCTTGACATTGGCTTATGCAAAGAGATCATGAGCAAGAATGCAAAAGCAAATGCAACAGAATAAATATATGGGAAACAAAAATAGATGGGACCTAATTAAACGAGAAAGCATCTGGACAGCAAAAGAAATAATCAGCAGAATAAACAGAGAACTCACAGAATAGGAGAAAATATTTGCAAGCCATGCATCTAACAAAAAACTAATATCCAGAATCTATAAGGAACTCAAACAAACCATCAAGAAAAAAAAAAACAAATAATCACATCAAAAAATGGGCTAAGGACATGAATAGATATTTAACAAAAGAAGATATACAAATGGCCAACAAACAAATGAAAAAATGCTCAATATCACTAATGATCAGGAAAATGCAAATTAAAACTGCAGTGTGATATCACCTTACTCCTGTAAGAATGGTCATAATCACAAAATTAAAAAATAATAGACACTGGAGTGAATGTGGTGAAAAGGAAACACTTTTACCCTGTTGGTGGAAATTTAAACTAGTGCAGCCACTATGGAAAACAGTACAGAGATTCCTTAAAGAATTAAAGGCAGAACTACCATTTGATCCAGCAATCCCACTACTGGGTATCTACACAGAGGAAAAGAAATCATTATATTAAAAAGACACTTATATGTATATTTATAGCAGCATAATTCACAATTGCAGAAATATGGAACCAGCCTAAATGCTCATCAACCAATGAGTGAGCAATGCAGCTTCTGCACGGCAAAAGAAACAGTCATTAGAGTGAATCGGTAACCAACAGAATGGGAAAAAATTTTTGCAGTTTACCCATCTGACAAAGGGCTGATATCCAGAATTTACAAAGAACTCAAACAGATTTACAAGAAAAAAACAAACAAGCCCATTCAAAAGTGGGCAAAGGATATGAACAGACACTTTACAAAAGAAGACATACATGAGGCCAACAAACATGAAAAAATGCTCATCATCACTGGTCATTAGAGAAATGCAAATCAAAACCACATTGAGATACCATCTCATGCCAGTTAGAATGGCAATCATTAAAAAATCTGGAGACAACAGATGCTGGAGAGGATATGGAGAAATAGGAACACTTTTACACTGCTGGTGGGAGTGTAAACTAATTCAACCATTGTGGAAGACAGCGTGGCGATTCCTCAAGGACCTAAAAATAGAAATTCCATTTGACCCAGCAATCCCATTACTGGGTATATATCCAAAGGATTATAAATCATTCTACTATAAGGACACATGCACACAAATGTCCATTGCAGCACAGTTTACAATAGCAAAGACCTGGAACCAACCCAAATGCCCATCAGTGATACACTGGACAGGGAAAATGTGGCACATATACACCATGGAATATTATGCAGCCATCAAAAATGATGAGTTCATGTCCTTTGTAGGGACAAGGATGAACCTGGAGACCATCATTCTCAGCAAACTGACACAAGAACAGAAAATGAAATACTGCATGTTCTCACTCATAGGCAGTATTGAACAATGAGAACACATGGACACAGGGAGGGGAGCACTACACACCAGGGTCTGTTGGGGGAAATAGGGGAGGGGCAATGTGGGGTGGGGAGTTGGGGAAAGATAGCATGGGGAGAAATGCCAGATATAGGTGAAGGGGAGGAAGGCAGCAAATCACACTGCCACATGTTTACCTATGCAACTATCTTGCATGTTTTTCACATGTACCCCCAAACCTAAAATGCTATAAAAATAACATAAAATAAATAAATTATAAAAAAGAAAATGTAGTATATATACACCATGAAATACTTCTCAGCCATAAAAAGAAATGAAATAGGCTGGGCGCAGTGACTCATGCCTGTAATTCTGGCACTTTGGGAAGCCGAGGTGGGCAGATTACTTGAGGTCAGGAGTTCAAGATCAGCCCGACCAACATGGTAAAACCCCATCTCTATCAAAAATATAAAAAATTAGCTGAGTGTGGTGGCACAGGTCTGTAATCCCAGCTACTCAGGAGGCTGAGACAGGAGACTCACTTGAACCTGGGAGGCAGAGGTTGCAGTGAACGAAGATCGTGCTACTGCACTCCAGCCTGAAAAGGCATAAGAATGATATAAAGGATTTTGGAGACTCAGGGGGAGGCGGGAGTGGGGTGAGGGATAAAAGACTACACACTGGGTATAGTATATACTGCTTGGGTGACAGATACACCAAAAATCTCAATAATTATCATTAAAGAACTTATCCCTGCAACCAAACACTATGTGTTTCACAAATTTTGTTTATTTTATATTGAAAATAAAACCAAATTAGGCAGGGCCACAGTCTGAGCCCTGTCATTGAGCAGGGTCTGGTTGTACTCCCTGTGCAGGTGGGACCAGAAATGTGCTCTGCAGCCCATCAGGCTGTTACTAGTCTCCATGTCAGGTGAGGCTGTGTGCTGTGCCCCACAGTTGGGCAGACTGCAAACTGGACTCCACAGTTCAGCAGGGCTGCTAGCTATGCTCCAAGGTTGGCTGGGATCACTGACCAAGCTCCCTATTTTTGTTTTTTTCCTGTTACTCAAATCTGCCTCCATAAATGTTCAATTCTCATGACTTTGTCTAATTCTTGGTTCACAGTACATGGGGGCTAAACTGTTGATTGCTAAATACATGAAAGAAGGAACAAAGAGGTCCCCTCTGACTTCAGGGGTTCTCTAGCCCACAAATGGTTCTCCTCAGTCACTCTCTATAGAGCTATATTCTACCAAGGATCACCGCAATGCAGAAGAAGTCCTGACTGGCTCCAAGTCTAGCTGTGCAGAGAACTTTCATTTCTACAGTCTAAATGCCATCACCACAAAACTACCAGGCACCAGCTCCTATAGGCCCTTTGATCTCCATTTGAACCATTGCCTCTCCTGATGCCCCATGAGGGTTCAAGTTCATGCTGTCTTAGGCAAAACTTCCTCTCCCATCAAACAGAAGTGACACTATGATTTTATTTCTGACAAATGAGAACATGTCTGGAGGTTGGAAAGTGGTGGAGGAGATCTCATTTTATTGTAAACTTTGACTGCATTTTCTATTAGATCCTGGTAGAACCTTCTTCAGAAGTGAACATGAACATGGTAAAGGTGGAAGAACAGCCTCCATGGCCTCTGCTGGCCATACTTGGTGACAGAAGGTCCTGCAAAATCACTTCTAATGGCATTAGATGGGGGACCCACACACATACTCTGAGAAAAAAAAGTAGTTAGAGTTAGCAGGAGTGTGGGACTGGGGCAAGAGAGCAGGAGTTGTGACTTCCCTAATTGGGAACTATGGTCCAAACCAGTGATTCTTAGCCAGGAACTATACTGTCTCCAAGGAGACATTTAACCATATCTGGAGAAATATCTAGTGGTCACAACTGGGGGTGTGCTGCTAGCTCCCAGGAGGTAAAGAGACTCCATTGCTGTCACTCTGCAGGGACTAGCATCACTGCAGAGATTCTGGGCTCTCAAATCACACACATACATACATACATCATAGATTTTTGGCAACTAAATAACCTGGCTTCTGAATCTTGATTCATTTTTTTTCTGGCTTTATCTGCAATGACTGGTCTTAGAGAAAACAAACAAACAAATAATAAAGGCCAATGTTTGTATCAGAACCCAGAACATCTCCTTGTCATCTTGACATTAGAGAGATATCTGCAATCCCCGACTTTCTGTTTTCTGATTGTCTGGACAGAGTGGAAGTCTCTCCTGCCTTTTGGGTTTTTTCCTCTGTCTGCCTCACATTCTTTGGGTATTTTAATATGGATCCCCTACACCAATGACTAATGAACACTCAATAAAAATACACAGCTCTTCAGCCCACTGAGAATTTCCCTTTCAGTTTCAACTGGATAATGATCCTCTTTGCTCCCGCTACTATATAAAAGTCTGGTACATTTCTTCTATCTGCAATAAAAGTATGTCAGTATAAGAGCTGGCAGCTGGCTACATTTGAAATTAGACCACATAATTATACTAAAGAATGCAAGATCATAAAAAAATATGCATTAAAAGTTCACTAACTTAGACCTCATCAATTCTGAATTTGTGATCAAACACAGTAGGCTCAAATTTACTGTTCCATTTGTTCTCAAAATAAAGGGATTAAGACAACTAATAGTAGAATTTTAAAAAAGGAGAATATTTACATTCCAGAGAGAGCAAATTACTATCAGGTACTTACTTAGAGGTATCAATTTATATGTAAACACTACAATTACAGTGTAAGCAAATAACAGCTGCAGAGCCTCCGTTTTTATAAATCTCAGAGGGTTCTCCTAGTCACAAATGGTGGAACTTAATCCCAGGACCCAGGATAAATTCTGTTCCTTTGCATTTTCACTTTTAAAATAGAGCTCAGGACAGCTAGAAAGAAAAGACCAGCAGACCCTGTGATAATGGCTACCAGAAGAGTGGGCTATGGTATCCTCATAGCCCTGAGGGTATGTGGGCTGACCCACAGGGGAGGCAGAAGGCCAGGAGCCAGAGAACGCTTGGTGCAAACCTGATAGACAGCTTCCCCGTCAATGATCTATAGCTGTTCTTGGGCCACAGAACATGTGGTTACCAATAGGGCTTCCTGGAGAGGTTTGCAGTTTCCCCTAGACTAGTCCTCTACTAGACTCCCTGTGAGACACATACTCTTACCCTCTGATGTCCAACTCCAAGAAGAGGAGCATCAGAACACACACCACAGACCTCTGTGCCTTCCCTCGCAGTAGGTACAGGCATGTCATGGTGACCACCCTGATAATGTCTAAGTTACAAATCTGAACTTTTAAAGTTGTGTCTTAGTCGTTTGTTAGAGGGAGGACATTTTAGGAACAGGTAGCTGAAAATGTTTTTGTTCTTGGGAATCACTAATCCTATCCACACTTACGAGTCAAAAGGGTCAGGCTTTCTCTTTTCCCGTAGAGCCTCACAGCTCAGTTTTATTTGTGGGAGAGCCATCCTCTCTACACTGTAGAAGAAACTCTCGTCTGACTTAGATGACATCGAGCTGTAGAAAACCCAAGGACCAGCAACTGCCAAGCGCACAAAATCTCCAGTTTACTGTCCCCAAAAATCCTCCTTTTAACAAACTTACGCAACTAATAGACAACTCACAAGTTCACATTTATAACTTACAAGTTACCAGTGTAATCACCATCACATGCCTGTAGCTACTGAGGAACCCATCACCATCTCCACTCTGGAAAGGCTGGACCTCTGTCTCCCTAGGCCAACCATCACATTCTGGGCACTGGAGAAAACCACTTGCCAGTATTACCCTGGCACAACTCCTAAACTGAATGGTTAAAACTACTTCATAAAAATGTAGTTGTTTTGATGGTTTCAGTATTAGACTCAGAAATAAATGAGAAGTACAGAGGTGGCTTTATTATCTATTTGTATTTAACTTCTGACTACCCAAAGCATCCTGGGACAATCTTTTTTCTCTTTCCTTCTCCCTCCATTCATTGATACTGGAACACAGAAACCCACTTTAGGATTACAGTGGACAGTGTGGTTGTGGAAAGAGAATGAGGCAAGTTGTAGCAAATCATTTGGGTCCTTTGTCTGCTCCTACTTTGATGCTGTGGTTAGACAGATGTTCTCTCTACATCCTAGTAATGTGTTCAACAGGATAAAAAAAATTCTCCCAGAAACTCACAGAACTGGAAGAATACATTAAAATGAATTAATTCCCTTCTTTCAAAAACACATTACTCCTGTGCACATTTGATACACAGGTCTGAACATGTCATGGCATATTTTTCCTAGGTCTGCCCTTTTTTTTTCCAACTCCTTCCGACCACAGAGCTATAAATTATTAAAACTCACAATGCTTCCATCTCTCTGGCATAAAAATGTAGCAACACTTTTGGGGAAGAGGTCATCTTAACTGAAAATTACAAGTTTCATGCATTTTTCTTCAAAAATTATTAAAAGTATTAATCAAAATGCTGATGATTTTGAAGGATAGCAAACGAATCTCAGTTGTATGTTTACATGTCTGACATGGATTTCTGATATACCTCACTTTTATTTCACCCTTAAATATTTGCCATCTGAAAGTACACACCCATGAGAGCTCTTAAGTAGCTTAGCCCCCTTTCTTACATGTGTCATACAGATGTTCTTAGCAATGTCATGTTACTCTGTATGAACAATAATTAGCAGAACTTCCCTTACAGGGGAAAGGCATGGTCTCCCCACTGAAATAGCAGAAAAAGTAAAAAGAGTCAAAATAAGCAAAGGGAAACTATTTAATATCCTACTTTCTTTCTTAAAAATGAGTGTAACTTATTAAAGAGGAACACAGAACCTTGTATTTTGATAAATGATTGAAATATAAGGTTCTTATTATTTTATTTAAAAAATTAAAAATACCTTTCCAAGTTTATGCAAATGCAGTACAATTATTCAATAACATACAAAGCAGCCATTAAGAACATCTATGATGAGCATTTGCAATAGCATGAGGAAACATTTAAATAATGCTGAGTGGGAAGGCAGGATACAACATTATACTATGTGGCTCCAACACTGCAGAGAAGTGAGGCTCAGCTGGGACTCTCAGTCTGGCATCTGCAACACTAGAAGGCTGCTCATTTGTTCTTCTCCACTCCCAACCCCACCAGCAGGTTGGAGGAAGCTCTTGCAGTACCCTCTAGCCTTCAATGGTATTATAACTTTGGAGGGCAGGAAGGTGCTTAGCATGAGTATCAGCCAGAGCAGTTCTTCAGAGAGCTGTGTGATTGCTGCAGCCCTCATCATGCCCAGGTTTGCTCCTAAACATAAAGACTCAGAGAAAGACTACGGGACTCTGGAAAATCTTTGGGGGGCAGGGGATAACAGAGAACATGGTCCTGCATAGAAATTACTAAGGCAGCAAACACTACTATGCACTGCAGCCAGAGAGGCCCAGGGAGAGCATGTATGGAAGCATTCATACAAAAGGAGGAAGGAGTTTCCAGAAATACAGTAGATGAGGACAATGGTACTGGAAAGAGGAGGCCAGGGAGCCAAAAGGCTTGGGCCTTAGAAGGATCATCTCTGTGGATATAAACATCACTGAGAGCTAACCCAGAAGCAGTGTCACCAAGAAATGAAGGTAAAGAACTATGACCTGTTGAGGTACTTGCTGAGGGCAAAGAGCATGTGGGCTTGCTAGTGGAAGATGGTAGTTATGGGTACCAGCTATGACTATACAACCAGTTCTATAAACAAGAAGTGTAACTATCGTATTTCCTCATTTTGTTATGAATATGTGTGTGCAGCAAATATCTTTGTTTTCTTCTCTCTCTTATCTCCTTATCATGTACTGACTTTATAGTACAGCATTTAAGTAGTGTTCACTTTATATAACAGTATTTAAAGTCATGGGATACACAAGAGTAGAGTAATCATCATCCAAGACTTTGCATCCTCTTCTGGGGAAAGTGTGAGTTTTCAGTTGCATGTAGGATATCTTTATCATAAAATGTGGAAGTATGACCTTGTTATTGTCTTTATTTGGAGATTAGTATGGGTTAAGGAGATGCATATAGTTGCCAAGTTGATAAAGGATGTATTTATGATTATTAATTTTGTGTCAACTTGGAAAGTGTTTTTGGATGACATTGGCATTAAACTTTGGTAAAACAGACTGCCCTGCATAATGCGAATGGACCTCACTGGATTGGTGGAAGGCCTGGATAGAACAAAAAGACTTACCTCACTGAGCAAGAGAGAATTCTCCTCCCTAAGCAAGAGGGAACTACCTTCAGTCTTCATCTGCACCATTGGCTCTCCTGGGTGTCCACCTGCCAGCCTTCCAACAGAGACTTTACCATCAGCTTTCCTGAGTCTGAAGCTGCTTGCCCACACTGCAAATTTTGGACTCACCAGCCTCAGTAATTATGGGATGCAAGTCTTCAAAATAAATCTATTTCTATTAATATGCCTACCATATTGGTTCTGTTTCTCTGGAGAACCCTAACACTAATCTTACAATTAGAGGAAAGGACTTAGAGATCAGCAGGGAAATGCAATTACAGAGGATAGTAGATACTAGAGTCTGATGACATAGTTTTTGTTTTGCTACATAGAAGTGGCAGACTGAACAACCTCAAAGCAACAATGAGGAACAAGGAGGGCACCTCTAACTTCTGCAGGCCCAGTGGTAGCCAGACAGAAACAGCACCTACTTGGGAGACAGACAGGAAAGGAAATAAAATGCACATCAGTGAAGATGATCCAGGGGGTACTGCTGATGACTGACCTTCACTGCCCTTAGAGAAAAATGGAAAGATGATAGACAGGGTCAGATGACGGAGTATACACAGGGGATTGGCGATCAGAGTCCAAGGGAATGCAGGGTGATCTAGGAGACCTGGGATTCTCATGGAAATTAATGAACTGGGATTAAAGGCATGATAACATGGGTTCTGATGGTACCAAGGCAGATAGTGTTTGCGAGCTTTGATGACTGGGACAGGAGAGAAGCAATGAAGCTTTTCCAAGAGCTGAGAGAGTTCAGGGGACCACCTTTGTTAACTCCTGCTGAACAGTGTGGGAACTCTTTCAACTTCTATGATAATTGTCATCCATGTTGTCATTTTAAATGCTTCAAAACAAAGTTTTTCGTAATATGCACATATTTTAATTTTTTAGTACATCATTTTGTAGGCACGGAATTTATATTTGATCTGCAGGTTCTGTAATCATTCTGTGACTACAGGAATGTCATCTCATTTTGCAATGAATGTAAATCATTTAAATTTGATCCAAGTGTTTCTACCTGTTCATTCAGATTCAGGTGACTACTGAAGTATGGATTTTTTTTTAAGGATCTTTGTAATGGACCTAGTGCTGGAAAAGGCCTGCTTGGGTCAGTGTCTTTGCTTTGAAAAACAGTGCATGACAAATCACTTATCATTGGGAGTCCCTCAAGCCTCCACCTCCAGTCAATTAATAATGGATAGATGGCATTTAATTTTTGACTGATTTATTGGAGAGCAGACTATTAAAAATAACTCTTACAAAATTTCAAGTTGTGCCACAAGTGCTGTTACTAAAACAATGTCAACTATTCTGTATCAAATAAGATACATAAAGTGCTGGGAAAGTGTCTAATACTCAATATATGACTTTGAAACTGAGGGATACATTATATACCTAAATAGAAAAGAAAAATGCCCCAACTATAGCTTTCCATAAGTGAAAAGAAGACAGAAATACAGATAATCTTAAAGATGAGAAAATAAAATGTATAGTAAATTCCCAAATTAGGGGCATTTTCAAAATATGTGATTAAAAGTCAAATTCCAAACCAGCTACCACGGAACTTCACACCAACCATCACAAGGGCATACATCTGTACCCAAAGTAAATGTCCAAATCAGCCCAGCAGCAGCCCATCCAGGTCCTGCAATGAGACAGAGATAGCACAGGACCTCCCCAGCTGCATCTTCAGTCACAACCACCAGAGTAGAGTCTACTGTTTCTCTAACGGATTGTCCTAGACAGTCTAGGGCTGTTGCTTTCATTGCTGCTGTTGTTATAATCATCATTTAGCCTTTCAGTCAAAAAAGAGGCTTGATGCTTAATGGGCTCTTTTGGATTTTGGAGATGACACACAGCACTTATGAGTATCCTGCTCTCATTCATTTACTAAGTAAACTGTAAGGCAATCAGTTTTGAGGGGGCCCGAAGGAAGAAAAGGCTGGGTAGCAAGTGCAAGTGGCAAAGTAAGCTGCTCTGTCCCCGAGGGTATGCATAGCCCAACAGATCCAGTGATTTGCAATGTGTCTGTAGCAAACAGAGATGCTATGCTGGACCTTTGGAAAGTTGTAGGAACAAGTACCACAGATGCTCGTAGGGTTTCAGAACAGAGCTATACGCTCTTCTACAGATAACTGTTCTCCTTTTGAGAAACAGCTCATGCTTGCTACAAGGCTCTAGCATTGAACCCCTGACTATGGGACATCAAGTGACTATGTGGCCTTTGTTTCTGCTTCTCCTGATGCGAAGTGTTTCAGTAGGTACCCACTGTCAAGTGGTAATGGCTTATAAGGAATCAAGCCCAAGCATGGGCAGGCATTCAGACGCCTATGCCACCTTGCCTGCTGCTTTGTCTCCTCTTCCTCAATTCACACCTGTGTCTTCAGGGGAAATTCCTTACAATCAACCAATATAAACAGGGAAACCTCATGTCTGATTTATGAGTGATTCTGTGAGATATAACTGACACCAACCAGAAGTGGGCAGCTATAGCATGACAGTCCCACTCAGGGTAGCTCTGTAGGATAGCAGTAAAGGGAATTCCTTCTGGTGGGCAGAATTTCCAGCAGTATATTAATTTTCCACATTATCTGGACTGAGAGATGCCTAGAAGAATGGACCTACACCAATTTGTGAGTAGTAGCTAACACTGGTAAATGGGAAATAACAGGATTGGAAGATCAGGGGTAAGAAGGTCTGGGGAAGAGACAGGTGGATGGACATTTCAGAATGGACATCAATGTGGTGATATTCAAACACCTATGCGGAAGCTCAAACATTCTACAGAGGAAGCTCTCAATAATCAAGTAGACAAGATGACATTTTTGGAAATCTCTCAGCCTCTTTCCCAGCGTGTGTTCAATGAGTCTTCATACAAAATCGACATGGTAACCTGTCCCTAGGAGGCCAAAAACATGGCTATGTATGCATCCAACTTCATGGAGTTCCCCTCTCCTGACCTAATCTATCACCACTGCTGAGAATCTATCTTTCCAATAGCAGAGGCTAGCACTATTGGGTGTAGAGGGCAGGAAACCAGGCAATCCCATGAGGAAAGAGTGATTGATTATACTATACCCCTTCCTGATACAGAGGGGGCAGTGAATTCTCCCAGGAATAGACACTTAGGCAGGATTTGCCATCTCTGCCTATAATGCTCCTATTTGGATTGTTATCCATCACTTGAGAATACTTGTCAGTTTCCTCCCACTAACCAAGGAACTCATTTTACAGCAATTTGGCCATGGACTCATACCCATGAAATGCACTAAGTGTCTCACCAATGTAACATCTCACTTGGTGAAATGGTAGGCTGGCCTACTAATAATTCTGGATTTACCAGTTTTCTCTTTCTGGATAAGATATTTTCAAAGCACCTCTCTAATCTGATCCTTTTTTATGCTGTGGTTTCTTCAGTGACCCAAGGCACAAATGCAATAAATAAGTTTATTTTTTCCTTTTTCTTTCTTGTCTTTGTTTGAAGCCTCAATATAGCGAAGGTTGAAATAAATGTTTGAACTAGACTGGAGTGTACATTTCAAAAGGAAAATAGTTTCGAATGTAAAAGCTTACAATAAATTATTGTGCTCAGCTCAGTCTTTCAAATTGTAACTATATTCAAGCATATATAAGCAATAACATTATAAAGAAATTTGACCCTAGATAAAATCCTTTTAGATAGATAACAAAGAGGAGTATAAAACTGCTTTAGGTAATAAGAAAAAGGAGCCTCCAATTCAATATCATGAAGGGAGGGAAATTTTTAAATAATCTTTCACATTGCCTGATCCACTGTGGGTTTCACAAACCCAGCTATACTCTGGTAATTCATGCTCCATCAGCAGGAGGCTCAGAAACAAACTTTAATTAAAGTTAGCCACTTCAAAAATAATTAAATGTGTGCTACAGAATTCTACAGACAAGAATCACTGGAGGAGGCTGGCAAGATGGCCAAATAGGAACAGCTCCCGCATTTCCAACTGAGGTACTCAATTCATCTCCCTGGGACTGTTTAGACAGTGGGTGTAGCCCATGGAGTGCAAGCAGAAGCATATCCAGGCATTGCCTCACCCTGGAAATGCAAGGAATCAGGGAACTCCATCCCCTAGCCAAGGGAAGCCTTGAGGGACTGTGCCATGAAAGACAATGCATTTCAGCCAAGACACTAGGCTTTTCCTATGGTCTCTGCAACCTGCACACAAGGAGATTCCCTCGGGTGCCTACACCACCAGGGCCCTGGGTTTCAAGCACAAAACTAGGCGGCCTTTTGGACAGACACCAAGCTAGCTGCAGGAGTTTGTTTTCATACCCCAGTGGCACCTGAAACCACAGTGAGACAGAACCATTCACTCCCCTGGAAAGGGGGCTGAAGTCAGGTAGCCCAGTGTTCTTGCTTTGCGAATCATACCCCCACGGGTATGATCTTAGCTTGTTGAGCCCAACAAGCTAAGATCTACTGGCTTGAAATTCTGACTACCACCACAGCAGCCTGAAGTCAACCTGGGAGGCTTCAGCCTGGTGGGGGGAGAGGCGTCTGCCATTACTGAGGCTTGAGTCGGTGGTTTTCCCCTCAGAGTGTAAACAAAGCCACCTGGGTTTGAACTGGGTGCAGAACCCACCACAGCTTGGCAAAGCCCCTGAAACCAGACTGTCTATCTAAATTCCTCCTCTCTGGGCAGGCCATCTCTGAAATCTTTATTTCAGCAGCCCCAGTCAGGGTCTTGTAGATAAAACTCCCATCTCCCTGGGACAGAGCACCTGGAGGAAGGGGTGGATGTTGGTACAGCTTCAGCAGACTTAAATGTTCTTGCCTGCTGGCTCAAGCACAGCGCTTGAGCTCTGCTAAGAGACAGACTGCCTCCACAAGCGGGTCTCTGATCCCTGTGCCTCCTGATGGGAAGACACCTCCCAGCAGGGGATGACAGACAACTCATACAGGAGAGCTCTGGCTGATATCTAAAGAGTGCCCCTCTGGAACAAAGCTTCCAGAGGAAGAAGCAGGCAGCAATCTTTGCTGTTCTGCAGCCTCTGCTGGTAATACCCAGGCAAACAGGGTCTGGAATGGACCTCCAGAAAACTCTAGCAGACCTGTAGAAGGGCCTGACTGTTAGAAGGAAAATTAACAAACAGAAAGCAAAAGCATCAAATCAACAAAAAGGACCTCCATAGCAAAAACCCCATCAGAAGGTCACCAACATCAAAGACCAAAGGTAGATAAATCCACAAAGATGAGGAAAAACCAGCACAAAAAGACTGAAAATTCCAAAAACCAGAATGCCTCTACTCCTCCAAAGGATCACAACTCCTCGCCAGCAAGGGAACAAAACTGGACAGGGAATGAGTTGATTAATTGACAGAAGTAAGCTTCAGAAGGTGGGTAATAACAAAACCCTCTGAGCTAAAGGAGTATATTCTAACTCAATGCAAGGAAGCTAAAAACCTTGATCAAAGGTTACAGGAACTGCTAACTAGAATAACCAGTTTAGAGAGGAACATAAATGATCTGACAGGGCTGAAAAACACAGCATGAGAACTTCATGAAGCATACACAAGTCTCAATAGCCAAATTGATTAAACAAAAGAAAGGATATTAGAGATTGAAGATCAACTTAATGAAATAAAACATGAAGACAAGATTAGAGAAAAAAGAATGAAAACAAAAGAAAAAAAGTCTCCAAGAAATATGGGACTATGTGAAGAAAATCAAACCTATATGTTTGATTGGTGTACCTGAAAGTGACAGGGAGAATGGAACCAAGCTGGAAAACACACTTTGGGATATTATCCAGGAGAACTTCCCCAACCTAGTAAGATACGCCAACATTCAAATTTGGGAAATACAGAACACCACAAAGATACTCCTCAAGAAGAGTAAGCCCAAGACACATAATTGTCAGATTCACCAAGATTAAAATAAAGAAAAAATGTTAAGAGCAGCCAAAAAGAAAGGTCAAGTTACCCACAAAGGGAGGCCCATCAGACTAACAACAGATCTCTTGGCAGAAACCCTACAAGCCAGAGGAAAGTAGGGCCAATATTCAACATTGTTAAAGAACAGAATTTTCAATCCAGAATTTCATATCTAGCCAAAATAAGCTTCATAAGTGAAGGAGAAATAAAAACCTTTTCAGATAAGCAAATGCTGAACTATTTTGTCACCACCAGGCCTACCTTACAAGAGCTCCTGAAGGAAGCACTAAGTATGGAATGGAAAAAACAGTACCAGCCACTGCAAAAACACATCAAAATGCAAAGACCATCAATACTAAGAAGAAACTGCATCAACTAACAGGTAAAATAACCAGCTAGCATCATAATGACAGTAATAAATTCACACATAACAATATTAACCTTATACACAAATTGGCTAAATTCCCCAATTAAAAGACACAGACTGGCAAATTTTTGTCTGCTGTATTCAGGAGACACATCTCATGTGCAAAGATACAATCAATGGCTCAGAATCAATGAATAGAGGAAGATTTGCCAAGCAAATGGAAAGAAAAAAAAAAAAGCAGGGGTTACAATCCTAGTCTCTGATAAAACTGACTTTAAACCAGCAAAGATCAAAAAAAGACAAAGAAAGGCATTACATAATGGTAAACGGACCAATGCAACAAGAAGAGCTAACTATCTTAAATGTATATGCACCCAATACAGAAGAACCCAGATTCATAAAGCAAGTTCTTAGAGACCTACAAAGAGACTTAGACTGCCACACAATAATGGTGGGAGACTTTAACACACCACTGTCAATATTAGACAGATCAATGAGACAGAAAATTAACAAGGATATTCAGGAAATGAAGTCAGCTCTGGACCAAGCAGACCTAATCTACAGAACTCTCCACCCCACATCAACAGAATATACATTATTTTCAGCACCACACAGCACTTACTCTAAAATTGACCATATAATTGGAAGTCAAACACTCCTTAGCAAATGTAAAGGCATGGAAACCATAATAAACAGTCTCTCAGACCACAGTACAATCAAATTAGAACTCAGGATTAAGAAACTCACTCAAAAACACACAACTACATGGAAACTGAACATGTAGTTCAGTTACCCTGAATGACTACTGGGTAAATAACAATATTAAGGCAGAAATAAATAAGTGCTTTGGAACCAATGAGAACAAAGATACAATGTACCAGAATCTCTGAAATACAGCTAAAGTAGTGTTTAGATGAAACTTTACAGTACTAAATGCCCACAGGAGAAAGTGGGAAAGAACGAAAATTGACACCCTGACATCACTAAAAGAACTAGAGGCCGGGTGCAGTGGCTCACACCTGTAATCCCAGAACTTTGGGAGGCCGAGGTGGGCAGATCACCTAAGGTCAGGAGTTTGAGCCCAGCCCAGCCAACATAGTGAAACCCCATCGCTACTAAAAGTACAAAAATTAGCCGGGCCTGGTGGCAGTTACCTGTAATACCAGTTATTCAGGAGGCTGAGGCAGGAGAATGTCTTGAACCTGGGAGGTAGGTGGAGGTTGCAGTGAGTCAAGATCCACCACAGCACTCCAACCTGGGTGAAAAGAGTAGTACTCCATCAAAAAAAAAAAAAGGGAAAAGAACTAGAGAAGCAAGAGCAAACGAATTCAAAAGCAAGCAAAAGACAAGCAATAACTACGATCAGAGCAAAACTGAAAGAGATAGAGACACCAAAAAAAAAACCCTTAAAAAAATCCATGAATCCAGGAGCTGGTTTTCTGAAAAAAATAACAATATAGACAGACCACTAGCCAGACTAATAAAGAATAAAAGAGATAAGAATCAAATAGACACAATAAAAGATCATAAAGGGGATATCACCACTGATCCCACAGAAATACAAACTACCATCAAATAATACCATAAACATCTCTATGCAGATAAACTAGAAAATCTAGAAGAAATGAATAAATTCCTGGACACATACACCCTCCCCAAAACTAAACAAGGAAGAAATTGAATCCCTGAATAAGCCAATAACAAGTTATGAAATTGAGGCAGTAATAGCCTACCAACCAGAAAAAAAGCCAAGGACTAGACGGAGTCACAGACAAATTCTACTAGAGGTACAAAGAGGATCTGGTACCATTCCTTCTAAAACTATTCCAAACAACAGAAAAAGAGGGACTCTGCCCTAACTCATTTTATGAGACCAGCATCATCCTGATGCCCAAACCTAGAAGAAACACAACAAAAAAAGAAAATTTCAGGCCAACATCCCTAATGAACATAAATTCAAAACTCCTCAACAAAATACTGGCAAACTGAATCCAGCAGCACATTAAAAAGCTTATCCACCAGGATCGAGTTGGCTTCAACCCTGGGATGCAAAGCTGTTTCAATATACACAAATCAATAAGCGTAATCCATCACATAAACAGAACCAATGACAAAAACCACATGATTATCTCAATAGATGCAGAAAAAGCCTTCAATAAAATCCAACACCTTTCATGCTAAAATCACTCAATAAACTAGGTATTAATGGAATGCATCTCAAAATAATAAGAGCTATTTATGACAAACCCACAGCCAATATCATACTGAATAGGCAAAAGCTGGAAGCATTCCCTTTCAAAACCTGCACAAGACAAGAATGTACTCTCTCAGCACTCCTATTCAACATAGTATTGGAAGTTCTGGCCAGGACAATCAGACAAAGAAAGAAATAAAGGTATTAAAATAGGAGGAGAGAAAGTCAAATTGTCTCTGTTTACAGATGACATGATTGTATATTTACGGGTTTTCTAAAAATCATCATCTCAGCCCAAAAACTCCATAAGCTCATAAGCAACTTCAGCAAAGTCTCAGGAAACAAAATTAATGTACAAAAATTACAAGAATTTCTATACACCAAAAATAGACAAACAGCCAAATCATGAGTGAACTCTCATTCACAATTGCTGCAAGAGAATAAAATACCTAGAAATACAACTTATAAGGAATATGAAGGACCTCTTCAAGGAAAACTACAAACCACTGCTCAAGAAAATAAGAGTGTACACAAGCAAATGGAAAAACATTCCATGTTCATGGATAGAAAAAAATTAATATCATGAAAATGACCATATTCCCCAAAGTAATTTATAGATTCACTGTTATTCCCATCAAGCTACCATTGGCTTTCTTTACAGAATGAGAAAAAAATACTTTAACTTTCATATGAAACCAAAAAAGAGCCTATGTATCCAAGACAACCCTAAGCAAAAAGAACAAAGCTGTAAGCATCATGCTACCTGACTTCAAACTATACTACAAGGCTACAGTAACCAAAACAGCATGGTACTGAAACCAAAACAGATTGTATAGACCAACAGAACAGAACAGAGACCTCAAAAATAACACCACACGTCTACAACCATCTGATCTGTGACAACCCTGACAAAAACAAGCAATGAAAAAAGGATTTCCTATTTAATAAATGGTGTTGGAAAAACTGGCTAGCCATATGCAGAAAACTGAAACTGGACCCCTTTTTTACATCTTATTCAAAAATTAACTCAAGATGGATTAAAGACTTAAATGTAAGGCTTAATACCATAAAAACCCTAGAAGAAAACCTAGGCAATTCCATTCAGAACATAGGCATGGGCAAAGACTTCTAACTAAAACACCAAAAACAATGGCAACAAAAGCCAAAATTGGTAAATGGGATATAATTAAACTAAATAACTTCTGCACAGCAAAAGAAACTATCATCAGAGTGAACAGGCAACCTACAGAATGGGAGAAAATGTTTGCAATCTATCCACTTGACAAAGGGCTAATATCCCAGAATCTACAAGGAACTTTAACAAATGTACAAGAAAAAAACAACCCCATCAAAAAGTGGTGAAGGATATGAGCAGACACTTCTCAAAAGAAGACATTTATGCAGCCAACAAAACATATGAAAGAAAGCTCATCATCACTGGTCATTAGAGAAATGCAAATCAAAACAACAATGAGATCCCATCTCATCCCAGTTAGAATGGTGATCATTAAAAAAGTCAGGAAACAACAGATGGTGGAGACAATGTGAGGAAATAGGAACACTAAAAGCTACTGTTGGTAGGAGTGTAAATTAGTTCAACCATTGTGGAAGACATTGTGGCAATTCCTCAAGGATCTAGAATCAGAAATACCATTTGACCCAGCAATCTCATTACTGGATATACACCCAAAGGATTATAAATCATTCTATTATAAAGACACATGCGTATGTATTTTTATTGCAGCACTGTTCACAATAGCAAAGATTTGGAACTAACCCAAATGCCCATTAATGACAGACTGGATAAAGAAAATATGGTGCATATATATACACATATACACACACACACACCATGGAATACTATGCAGCCATAAAAAAGAAGGAGTTCATGTCCTTTGCAGGGACATGGATGAAGCTGGAAACCATCATTTGCAGCAAACTAATATAGGAACAGACAACTAAACACCACATGTTCTCACTCATAAATGGGAGTTGAACAATGAGAACATATGGGCACAGTGAGGGGAATATCACACACTAGGGCCTGTTGAGGGTTGGGGAACAAGGGGAGGGATCTCATTAGGGGAAATACCTAACATGTGATGGGTTGATGGGTGCAGCAAACCACCATGGCACATGCATACCTATGTAACAAACCTTCACATTTTGCACATGTATCCTAGAACTTAAAGTATAATAATTTTAAAAAACCTTAATTAGTCATAGTGTGCCTTCACAAACAGCATGTTATTTTCTCATCTTCAAATAACATTTTCTGTGGCATCAAAAATGTCTTCACATACATAAGAGACCCAAAACTTATAAACATAAACCATCCCACAAGATGGTCCTACCAGCACGGCCCAGTATGAGAGCTACCAGCCATAAGTGGCTGCTGAGTATGTAAAATATAGCTAATACAACTAAACTGAATTTTTAATTAATTTTAATTAAAATTTCAAGTGACAATTCAGCTATTAGAAAACTTTTAAATATATGTAGAATGATTTAGTTACACAGATTTACTTTTTCAACTGTATATTTCATGAAATATAGATATAAATCAAGTAATTCTTACAAAAATTTATATCTAAATTGACATGTGTCGTGATTGGAAAATAAGTACCAGATTTCAAAAAATAAGTATTAAAAAGAAGGTAAAACACGGCATTAATAATTTTATATTAAGAAAAAGTTTCAAGCCATAAATGAATGTATTGTTTTCACAGGAAAATAATGATTCTATTGATTGGGACCTAAGCAACTAAGATGTGAAAAATGCAAATGGAACAGTTTCGGAAGGAAGAGCAGGAGTTCAGCTTTCAAAAGGCTAATTTGGAAATATTTATTGCACATCCAGGGGTAGATGTCAAGTAGTTCGTTCAGAGAGTTCAGGAGAGAGGTCCAGTCTAAACAGATACATTTGAAGATCATTGGCATAGATGGTATTTAAAACCATGAAACAAGATGAGTCTATAGGAGGCAAGATAAATAAACAGGTAAAGAAAATTAAAGATTCCTGGGCAGTCCAACACTAAGAGGTCAAGCAGCAAATGAGAAAGAACTACTAGAAATTTAAAAGGTAAAGCAGGAGTGTATCCTTGAGATCTGGTGAAGAAAGTGCATCAAGTAGGAGTAACAGATTGGCTGCTTCAAAGGTTGCTAATGTTTTAAGAATCATGAGTACTAAGAATTAACATTGTATTCCGTAAGGTGGTATCATTTGTAATCTTGAAAGTTTCTTGGGAAGTTGATACAACTGGGCTGGCAATCTGCAGGGATAGGTTTAAGAGCAAATGGGAGATTATTTGCATACAGCTAGTCTAGACAACTCTTTTTTTTAGCAGTGTTTTCTTTTTTATACAGGAAAGCAATGAAATGGGAGCCATAGCTAGGAGTGGAAGTTTAAGAGGAAGGAACTTTTTTCCAAGAAAGGAAAAATAACAACACGTTTGTAAGCCCATGAGAAATATGTGGTAGAGAGAGGGAAAGTGATAATTCAGAGGATAGAGAAAAGAATTACTAGAGTGATATGCTTGAATATTTGAAGAAGGTGGGCTCCTGGGCTAAAGTGGGGAGCGACATTTCATGTTGGTCACAGAACAAAAGGCAGCAGATACAAGCAGGTGAGAAGACAGTGGTGCAGGCCTGTGAAAGTTTCCCAAAATGGCTTTGGTTTTCTCAATGAGAAAGGAAACTGGGACAATGTGTAAGAGTGAGGATGGTGAGGAGGTATAGATGTTTGAGGAGACAGGCTAAAATGTGAGACAATCAATGACCAGAAGAAGACAGTACAAGGACTAGGGAACTATCAGGCAGCAATAAGGATCCACCTGAGGTTCACAGTCATGTGAGAACAGTTAACTGAGTTTTTCTCCAGCCACATTCAGCATCCCAAACACAGGTATGGAGTAGGTAAAGATTAGGATTTAACCAGTGATGTGGTTCATCCAAGTGAGTAGAATATTGCCCTAAAGAGATAGAGATAAGTGAAGTGAGGGTGTATGAAGATTTTTCTATCGAGTAGACAACAAAATAGAAACTGAAAAAAGGCAAAAGGAGAGAACATCAAGTGCAAGGGGCCAGACACTGAAAGTCAGAGACACTGAGGAACTTATAGAGTTGAAGTCAGAGAGAGAGGGTTAGAAATTGAAGATTGGTTATCAAGAGAACATAGGCAGGAAACAGACTGTGAAGCTGGTATTTACTAGGAATGAAAAGGCCTAGGTTACAACTGTGGAAGAGAGTGACAGGGCCAGGTGGAGGAGAGAAAATCTGAGCAGAAAAGGTAAAGAACTGAGAGGCCAGGATGGTGGAAAGATCCCGTACATGTACAATTGCATTCACAACTTGGCATACCTCAGAGATATTGTGAGCTTGGTTCCAGACGCCTAAAATAAAGCAATATTATAAACTCAGCCATGAAAAGGAATGAATTAACAGCAATTGCAGTGGCCTGGATGAGATTAGCGACTATTACTCTAAGTGAAGTAACTCAGGAACTGGTAACCAAACATCATATGTTCTCACTGATATGTGGGAGCTAAGCTATGAGGATGCAAAGGCATAAGAATGATATAATGGACTTTGGGGACTTGCAGGGAGGAGATGGAAGGGGTAAGGGATAAAAGCAATGAATATGGTACAGTGTATAATGCTTGGGTGATGGATGCACCAGCTTCTCACAAATCTCCACTAAAAAACTTACTCATATAACCAAATACCATCTGCACCCCAATAACTTATGGAAAAATAAAATTAAAAAAATATGTGTTTTATATATATATATAAATTGCCAGAAAAAAAATTCAAAATCATAATCTTAAGAAAACTCAGTAAGATACAAGACAGTACAACAGACTAATAAAAAATTCATAATTTAAAAGGGAAATTAAGTAGAGGCAGACATCATAATAAAAGAAACAAACAGAAATATTAGAACAGAAAAATATAATTAATGAAATAAAAAAAAATAGGGAGCCTCAACAACAGACAACAGAAGGGAAAAGAAAGAATTTCTGAACTTAAAGGTAAGTTTTTAAAAATAAGTCAGGCAGACAAAAAAATGAAAAAAATTTAAAAGGATGGAGAAAGCCTACAGGATTTATGGGCTACCACTAAGCAAATAAATAGTCACATTATGGGCATTCCAGAAGAAGAGAAGCAGCAGCATATGGAAAATATATTTAATAAAATAATAGCTGAAAGCTTTGTAAGTTCTTGGAAGACAGATAGATGTCAAGATCTAGGAAGCTCAAAGAACCCCAAATAGACATACAAACAGGGCCTCTCCAAGGCAAGTTATAGTCAAACTATCAAAAGTCTAAGACAGAGAATTCTAAAAATAGCAAGAGAAAAGCATCAAGTAATATACAAGGGAATCCCCATGAGACTAAGAGCAGATTTTTCAACAGAAATTTTACAGACCAGGAGAGAATTAAATGATATATTCAAAGTAGTGAAAGAAAAAAAAAACCTGCCAAACAAGAATATTATACTCAGTAAAGCTATCCTTCAGAATTGAAAGAGAAATAAAATATTTCACAGACAAAAACACAGGGAATTGACCATCACTAGAAAAGCCTTGCAAAAAATGCTCAAAAAATTCTCACATGGAGAAGTGAAAAGACAGTAACCACCATCATGAAAATATGAAATTACAAAACTCACTAGTAAAAGCAATGGACAAAAAAGAAAAAAAAGGAATCGATCCTCACTGCTATAGAAAACCAACCAACAACAAAAATAATAACAGAGGAAGTAAAGAATAAAAAATACACAAAACAATCAAGAAAACAACCAATACAATGATAGGAGTAAGTTCTCACCTATTTAATAATTTGAATGTAAATGGATTAAATTCCTCAATTAAAAGATATAGATTGGCTGAATGGATAACAAAATAAGATCTGGCCTGATGTAGTGGCTCATGCCTATAATCTGAGCATCTAGGGAGGCCAAGATGGGAGGATCACTTCAGCCTAAGAGTTTGAGACAACCTAGGGAACACAGTAAGATCCTATCTCTACAAAAAAAAAATGTTTTAAAAAGCTAGGCATGGTGGTACATACCTATACTCTTAGCTAGTGAGGAGGCTGAGGTGGGAGGATTGCTTGAGTTCAAGACTTTGAGGCTAGAGTAAGCTATGATTATGCCATTGCACTCCAGCCTGGGCAGCAGAGCCAGACCTTGTCTCTAATAACATTTAAAAAATTAAAAATTGAACAACAGCAGAAGATGGCCATGTAGGAACAGCTCAGGATTGCAGCTCCCAGTGAAAGTGCAGACGGTAGTGGATGCCACATTTCCAGACGGATCTTTATTGCCCACAGACCAGGAGATTCCCAGTCAGAGGAGCCCCATGAGTGGCCAGCATGGCTGTTTCGGCCAGCGCGGCTGTTTTGCTGGTGCCCCAGCGCAGCAGCTCTCCGTACAAAATACACTGGTCTGGTTGCCCTTTTAAGCTGGCAATTGGAGCTCCAGGAAGGCAGATTAGTCCATTCATCTGATTAAACAAGACTGAAACAGAGAGCCAGGACAGGAGATTCCTGGGCAAAAAAACCCCACAAACCTCAGCACTGTTGTTTCAGCCAGTGCAGTGGGTCACCGCACGGGAAACCACACAGATCCCGGCACCCTTTCAGCAGGCGACTGAAACACTTGGGAGAGAGTCAATCATTCAACTTAAAAAATAAAAAATAAAAAGGGCTCTGAGGCAGGGAGCCAGGTGATCAGGCTCGCTGGGTCCCACCCCAACAAAAACAAACAAACAAAAAAAAACCCAGCAATTGGAAACGCTCTGGGTTGAGAGTTTCACGGCAAGCACAGCTGAACCCAGGACAGTCCAGCTCAGTGGGGGAGGGGCATCCACCATTACTGAGGCACTCCACCCCTACAAAGGTAGTCTGCCATTGCTGAGAGAGCCTGCTGTTGCTGAGGCAACCCGCCATAACAGAGTCTGCCATTAAGGAGGCAGGCCACCAGAGCCGAGGCAGTTCTAACCACACCCATATAAACAGGACTACAGGGAGGTTCACATGGCAGCAGGGTGGAGCCCACAGCAGCTCAGCAAAGACTCTGCAGGCAGACAGTAACTAGGCTGCCTCCTTGCTGGGCAGGGCAGCCCTGAAAAAAACCAAAGCAGCACAAGGGAAACTCATAAATAAAGCCTTAACTCCCCAGGACAGAGCACCTGGGGGGGAAAAAAAAGGAAGTTTATGAGTTCTGCTGCAGGAGACTTAAATGTACCTGTCTCGCAGCTCTGAATGAACAGCTCAGCACTTGAGCTCCTATGAAGGACAGACTGTCACCTCAAGCAGCTCCCTGACCCCTGTATATCCAAAGAGTCACCTCATAAAGGACTCATCAGACTGACATTTGGCAGCCATCATTCTGGGACAAAGATAGCAGAAGAAGAAACTAGTAGCAACCCTTACTGTTCTGCAGCTGCTGCAGGCCTGAAGTAGACCTCAGCAGTTCTAGAGCAGAGGGGCCAGACTGTTAGAAGGAAAACTAAGAAAGAGAAATAACTTCATCATCAACAGTCTGGACGTCCATGCAGAGATCCAATCTGAAAATCAGCAACTACAAAGACGACAGGTGGATAAATCCACAAAAATAGGAAGAAACCAGTGCAAATGGGGGAAAACACCTGAAACCAGAGCACCTCTCCTCCTCCAAGGAATCACAACTCCTCACCAGCAAGGGAACAAAGCTGGATAGAAAATAAGTGTGATGAAATGACAGAAACAGACTTCAGAAGGTGCGTAATGAGAAACTTCTATGAGCTAAAAGAACACGTTCTAACTCAATCCAAAGAAACTAAGAACGTTGAAAAAGAATTTGACGAAATGATAACAAGAATGGACAACTTAGAGAGGAATATGAGTGAATTGATGGAGCTGAAAAACACAATACGAGAACTTCGCAAAGCATATACAAGTTTAAACAGCCGAATTGACCAAGCAGAAGAAAGGATATCAGACGTCAAAAATCAACTCAATGAAATAAAACAAGAAGGCAAGATTAGAGAAAAAAGCACAAAAAGGAATGAACAAAATATCCAAGAAATGTGGGACTATGTGAAGAGACCTAATCTACATTTGATAGGTGTACCTGAATGTGATGAAGAGAATGAATCCAAGCTGGAAAACTCTTCAGGATATCATCCAGGAAAACTTCCCCAACCTAGCAAGGCAGGCCAATATTCAAGTCCAGGAAATACAGAGAACACCACAAAGATATTCCCAAGGCACATAATCATCAGATTCACCAGTGTTGACATGAAGGAGAAAATGCTAAGGGCAGCCAGAGAGAAAGGTCAGGTTACCCACAAAGGGAAGCCCATCAGACTCACAGCAGATCTCTCGGCAGAAACTCTACAAGCCAGAAGAGAGTGGGGGCCAATATTCAACATCCTCAAAGAAAAGAACTTACAACCCAGAATTTCATATCCAGCCAAACTAAGCTTCATAAGTGAAAGAAAAATAAAATCCTTTGCGAACAA